>JAJOOE010018898.1:0-20662 GCA_036250405.1 Solanum raphanifolium | reverse complement strand
CCAGATGCTAAGCACTGGGCGTGAGGTGGGGTGTTAAAGAATAACAAAAGTCCCACATCGGTGGTTAATGAGATGGGTGGACTCCTTATAAGGCTTGGGAAATCCTCCTCCCTTTGAGTGCATATTTTTTGAAAAAAATCTAAACAATATAACATTTATCTATGTATGAAATGTGTTTTTATTTTATTGAATGTTTTTTTTTCAATTACTAGGCAATAAAAATGCTTCGATCGATGGAGATTACTACGATGATTGTGAGAATAACAACTCCAGATGATAATGAAGAGTATCACAAAAAATAAAGTTGGGCTTGATGAATGCTACGAGAATCCATTAACAAAGGAAACACTTCAAAGTCTTGTTGAGAAAATTTCTAACAAAGTTTAATATTATAGAAGAAATAAATCATCTTATTGTAATATAAGTTATATAATATAGTTCTTTAGTCATGTACTTGACCTATATAAAATGTATTAGTACACATATGATTATGATCCTATACATCTCTATTATTATGAACTAGAATGTTGCTTTCTCATTCAGAGTCACATATCTATCTTGTGGTCTGACTACTTTGAAATCATTAGAAAGTTTATTTTGAGGGATAAAGTTTTTGCTTTCTTATGTTTCATTCGGTGTTCAATTTCCATTCTGAAGTCTGGTTAATCTGCAAAGCTAAAATATTCTTTACTTAAAATGACTTCATTCTCCGGATTCAAATTCCAAATTCGAGTTTTAGAATACTTACTTTTAACATGTTGATTAGTAGTTTTAATATTTCAATAGGGTATGACATCCCTTCATGGGAAGAGAGAATTCTTTGTAATGATTTGTTTAGTTTAAATTACCAAAATAAAGAATAAAGTGATCTTGTATCAATGATATGATGAAATAAATCACCTTATTATAAGACTAAAACAATGTAATATATAGATAGCTCTTTAGTGGTGTACTTGATCACTTATACACATAATAATTTATGCAAGAAAATTAGCTAACAAGACTAGATTCAAGTATTTCAAGATAGTGGAATTGAAGGCTTAGTAAGAATATAAACACATTACTTGGAAGATGAATTTGAAATAACGCCATCTCATAAAAAGCTTACCGAATTGTTTGATGTGAGATTCTTTGTTTATGCGAGGTAGTAGAACTTTGTGGAGGAGTCTGATTAGCTGAAGATGACGTCGTTGCCGCCGCCAATGTCTCTTCATCTTCCCTCTGATAATTGTTTTAGAAAAGTGTTATTGTTCACACTTCTAGGTATTTCATTTTATTTTTTAATTTTTCTTTTAATATTGCTTTGTTTTATTTCTTTTAATGGGTTGGGTCTTTTTTAGGCTAGCCTATGTAGAGATTTGATTTGAAATAAAAGACGTTCTAAGCCTCAAACTTTTGTATTTTTTTAAAAAAAAAGAGTTTAATAGTTCTTTGGTCAGGTCGCCGACATTGACTTATTTTGAATACGTCCATGGAGGGCGGGGGCTAAAATCGAAATCTTAAAACGACCTAAAAATATTTCAACATAACTTAATATATACGGACTATACATGTGTCAAGCAGTTAATTTATTGTAAAATAAGGTCTTGCCATTATTAGAATTGTCAAATTCAATATATTCAAGAAATTTAAATATTTTGCTTCAACAACACCTCTTTAGAAAGAGGAAAAAGAACTCTTAAATACAATATCAAATTTATCTAGTTTCTATTTTCAACTTTCCAACAAAAAATTGGGCATATTTCATTTAATTCGTTTTGCTATTATTAATTTTCCAAAGCACATTTTGGGAAATTTCATTAATGAAAACTTTTTATGAGGCTCATATTTGTCTTAAGGTTTGACTAATTTGAATTCGGTCAGAAAGTTCATTTTAAAGGTTTGAGTTTTTTTGGATTCTTAATTGATGTTTAGTCTCAGTTTTGAGATTCGACTTATCTGAAGAACTAAAATGTTACACACAAGAGAGATATTGAGTATATAAGTAGACCTTACTAACTAATGACGCGTTTTGAAGCCATGCAGGCCTATGTCCAAAGCGGACAATATCACTATAGGCCATCCTCTTCAAAAACCAACCATATCCCTCGACTATTATAAAATAATGATAAAAGAAAACTTAGAAGCTACGTTGATTTTTGGATTGATTTTATTTGTCGATTTTTACATTGTTTTTAGTAGTATCATGAAAAGAGAGAACTCTTTGTGATGATTTTTTAATTTAAATTACCAAAATAACGAAGAAATGATCTTGTATCAATAATATAGAAGAAATAAATTACCTCATAATTATAAGATTAAAATTATCTAATAAGTTATGCTTTTTATGAAGAGGTCTAATTTAATTAAAGATAATTTTATAGTTCACCATATAATTATTTAAATCGAGCAGTAATTTGTATTTTATTTTTAATTTTATGCATAATTGTTTATTCCATATTTTTTTAATAATATTAATATTAATTTAGAAAGTTATATGACATGACTCGACATATGCGTGCAACACACTGAAAAAATTATAGATTAAAACATTTAAATATTTGTTTATTCAAGATTAATTTGAAGAAGGGGCCTTTTCAAAGGCTCAATAAGCTGGTTGAAGATGATATGCAAATTAATTTTGATTAAAGATAATTAATTCTTAATCGACCATTAAAGATAATTAATTTTAATCAAGAAAATTTGTAATCAAGATAACTAATTCTCAATACAATTAAGATTTTGTTAGGAACTACTCTGATCCTATGTATGTTGGCGTTACAAGGCAACATGTAATTCTCTTTTCATTTCGACATAACTCGATATACACATGCATGAAAAGGAGGGGGGAGGGGGCGCTAAAACCAAAATTAGAAAAGAGGTCTTGACCTTTTTAAAGATGACTTGTTATACACGTACAACACGTATCAAAAACATAGTTTTCAATGTCAAAACTCAATATATTCAAGAAATTTAAATATTTTCCTGCAGCATAAAGAGGAAAAGAACTCTTAAATGCAATAACATCAAATATATCTGCCAATTTCTCTTTTTCAACTTCCCAACACAAATTTTGGTATATTTCATTTTATTCAATTTGTTATTATTAATTTTTCAATAGCAAATTTTGGCAAATTTTATTTGTGAAAACTTACCACGAGACTCCTATTTAAATAAGAATCAAAACATTTTTCTAGTATAATGTGGTTTGAAGTATTTTTTTTCCTCAAAAGGCAAAGAAATATATAATTAGAACTATGCTCAATAATTATGCCTATTATGAATGGTATCGAGGTAATTAATTTCTAACTAATCACAATTTAATTTTAATTTTATTTGTAATTGCTTACTCGAATGTTTGTTTTAATGATATGACATGAATCGATATACACGTGTAACACTCGTGCATATTTTCTAAAAAAACTAAATAATTGGTTCATTGTAATTTTAATATGGATTTTTTACTTAAAAGTCTTGAAAATTTTCAACATGATTCGATATACACATACAACACACGTGTCAAACAACTAATTTACAATAAAATAAGGTCTACAATAACTAAAAAAATGTCAAAAGTCAATATATTCAAGAAACTTTTATATTTTCCTTCAAGAATATATTATACCTCTTTAGAAAGAGGAAAAAACACTCTTATCCAATTGCTCTTTCCAGCTTTCCACAACAAATTTGAGCATTACTTCATTTAATTTAATTTGTATTATTAATCTTTCAATAGCAAATTTTGGCAAATTTCATTTATGAAAATTTACCATGGGACTCTATTTAAATGAGCATCAAAACATTTTTCTAGTATAATGTGTTTTCAAGTAGTTTTTCCTCAA
The DNA here is from genome assembly GCA_036250405.1 of Solanum raphanifolium. Classification (NCBI taxonomy): domain Eukaryota; kingdom Viridiplantae; phylum Streptophyta; class Magnoliopsida; order Solanales; family Solanaceae; genus Solanum; species Solanum raphanifolium. The sequence goes on along the minus strand of JAJOOE010018898.1, from coordinate 16,841 downwards.
AAGACAAAGAAAGGTATAATTAGAACTATGCTCAATAATTATGTTTATTTTTATTGCAAATTATAAAGTATAATTAAATTATTATTATTTTTTCTTCAGAAAAATGTCTTCAAGTGATGCTTCTTCTTCAAAGGGTAAGAGAAAGTTTAATGAGGTGAAAAAGTCAAGTGTACTTATTGTGGCTAGTGATGATATATCTCAAAATTCATATATATTATATCTTAAAAAGTTTGTAGTGGAGACATTGGGAGTAAGAAATGGATTTATGGCATTCAATATTCATGATAAAACACAAATGCGTTTTGATTTAATCCTAATGAGTTCAAATATGCCTATTATGGATGGTATCGAGGTAATTAATTCCTAACTAATTACAATTTAATCTTAATTTATGTGTAATTGTTTACTCGAATGTTTGTTTTTATGATATGACATGACTTGATATACACGTGTAACACACGTGTATATTTTCTAAAAAATTCAAATAACATAACATTTATCTATGTGTGAATTGAATTTTTATTTTATTGAACGTTTTTTTTTCTATTACTAGGCAACGAAAAAGCTTCGATCGATGGGGATTACTACGATGATTGTGGGAATAACAACTCCAGATGACAATGAAGAATATCTCAAAAAATTTATGGAAGCCATTAACAAAGGACATACTTCAGAGTATTGTTGAGAAAATTTCTAATAAAATTTAGAAGAAAATAAAAGGATAAAGATATAGTATAGTTCTTATTATAGAAGAAATAAATCACCATATTACAAGACTAAAGCTATATAATATAATACTTCTTTAGTTATGTACTTGACCTATACAAATATTACTTTCAAATTTGGTGAGTGTTAAAGATGTACTAGTAGAACATATATATATATAAAAAAAAAAAATATGATTATGATGCTATATATCCCTATTATTATGAACTAGAAGACTTCTTTTTATTGGTTTCTCATTCAGAGTGCCATATCTATCTTGAGTTCTGATTAATTTGAAATAGTGATTAATATATCATGCACCTAATACGAGCTTTGAGTTGTTATATATGGTATAAAATTAGAATTTGTGGGGGTTAAAATAACATATTTTATCTATAGTTGTGTTAAATTCATATACAACAAGTTTACATTGAAAGGTATTGTTGAATATTATGAATATCCATTAGAGGAGAAAGTTAAGAAGGGTACTAAGAAAATTAGTATGAGTAATCTTTTTGTAGATTTGGATTTTGATCGTAGTATAAAATCTTTTGAATTTCAATCCATCGAATTCAGATTTATAAAAGAAAATTGATTTTATTTCAGGTTTCCTTTGCATCATCCAGACAACAAGATTTTTAGCTTAAAAAGATTGATCTTTGCCGCATGCAAACAATAATCTGGGCAAGAAAATTAGCTCACAAAACTAGAAGCAAGTATTTCAAAAGTGGAATTGAAGGTTTAGTTAGGATATAAATACTTTATTTGGAAGATGAATTTGAAATAGTGTCACCTCATAGAGCTTAACGACATGCTTGATGTGATATTCTTTGTCTATGCGAGGTAGCAAAACTTTGCCGAGGAGTCAGATTAGCTGAAGATGACGTCGTTGCCGCCGCCACCGACGTCTCTTAATCTTCCCTCTGATAACTGTTTTTGAAAAGTGTTGTTGTTCACACTTCTAGATATTTCATTTTTTTTTTTAACTTTCTTATAGTTTTGCTTTGTTTTATTACTTTTAATAGGTTGGGTCATTTTTAGGCAAGCCTATGTAGAAATTTGATTTGGAAATAAAACTCTCTAAGCCTAAATTTTTTTTAATTTTTTTTTTGTAAAAAAGAGTTTAATAGTTACTTCGATTAGGTCATCGACATTGACTTATTTTGAGTACATCCATGGGGAGGGAGGAGGGATGGGTGGGGGGGGGGGGGGAGGGGATAAAATCAAAATTTTAAAAAAGCTTGAAAATATTTCAAACTTGGCTTAATATACACATAGAACACACGTATCAAAAACTAATTAATCGTAAAATAAGGTCTTACAATTATTAGAAATATCAAAACTTAATATATTCAAGAATTTTAAATATTTTGCTTCAACAATGCTTCTTTAGAAAGAGGAAAAAGATCAACTCTTATATACAATAACATTAAATTTAACTAGTTTATCTTTTCAATTTTCCAAAAACAAATTTGAACATATTTCATTTAATTCGATTTGCTATTATTAATTTTCCAATAGCAAATTTTGGAAAATTTTATTTATGAAAACTTTTCATGAGGCTCATATTTATCTTGAGGTTGGACTAACTTGATTTCATGTCAGAAAATTCATTTTGAAGGATTAAATTTTTTTTTATTTTTAATCGGTGTAAAGTCTCAGTTTTGAGATCCGACTAACCTGGAGAACTAAAATGTTCTTTACTAAAACAAGTTTTATTTTACGAGCTCCGATTGAGATTTCAGTACTAGATTTATACTTAACTTTAACTGGTTGATTGTAGTTTTAATATGGAATTTTTACTTAAAACCAAAATTAGAAAAAAAGTCTTGAAATTTTTCAACATGATTCGATATACACGTACAACGCACGTGACAAAAAACTAATTTACAATAAAATAAGGTCTTCAATAATTAAAAAATGTCAAAAGTCAATATATTCGAGAAATTTGAATATTTCCTTCAAGAATATACCTCTTTAGAAAGAGATAAAAACACTCTTAGCCAATTGCTCTTTCCAACTTTCCACAACAAATTTGAGCATTACTTCATTTATGAAAACTTTCCATGAGACTCCTATTTAAATGCCATTCAATATTCATGATAAAACACAAATGTGTTTTGATCTAATTCTAATAAACTCAATTATGCCTATTATGGAAGGTGTCAAGGAAATTAATTCCTAACTAATTACAATTTAATCTTAATTTTATGTGTAATTGTTTACTCGAATTTTTGTTTTAATGATATGACATGATTTGATATACACGTGTAACACACGTGCATATTTTCTGAAAAATTCAAACAATATAACGTTTATCTATGTGTGAAATGTGTTTTTATTTTATTGAACATTTTTTTCGATTACTAGGCAACAAAAAAGCTTCAATAGATGGGGATTACTACGATGATTGTGAGAATAACAACTCCAGATGACAATGAAGAATATCACAAACAATTTATGGAAGTTGGGCTTGATGAATACTATGAGAAGCCATTAACAAAAGAGATACTTCAGAGCCTTGTTGAGAAAATTTCTAACAAAGTTTAGAAGAAAATCAAAGGATAAAGTTATAGTATAATTCTTATTATAGAAGAAATAAATCACCTTATTACAGGACTAAAGTTATATAATATAGTACTTCTTTAGTTATGTACTTGACCTATATATACAAATATTACTTTCAAATTTGGTGAGTGTTAAAGATGTACTTGTAGAACATATACATATATGATTATGATGCTATATATCCCTATTATTATGAACTAGAATACTTGTTTTTGTTGGTTTCTCATTCGGAGTGTCATATTTATTTTGAGGTTTGACTAATTTGAAATCATGGTTAATCTATCATGCACCTGGTAAGAGCTTTGAGTTGTGTTAAATTCATATACAACAAGTTTACATATAAAGGTATTGTTGAAGACTATGAATATTCATTTGAGGAGAGAGTTAAGAAGCGTACTAAAAAATTTATAGTGAGTAATTTTTTTGTGGATTTGAGTTTTGATGGCAGTATTTTAAAAAGGCTTGAAAATATTTCAAACTTGACTTATTTTGACTACGTCCATGGGGAGGGGGTCTAAAATCAAAATTTTAAAAGGCTTGAAAATATTTCAAACTTGACTTGATATGCACATACAACACACGTGTCAAAAAATTATTAATCGTAAAATAAGGTCTTACAATTATTAAAAATGTCAAAACTTAATATATTCAAGAAATTTAAATATTTTGCTTCAACAATGCTTCTTTAGAAAGAAGAACAAGATCAACTCTTAAATACAATAACATCAAATTTATCTAGTTTATCTTTTTACTCTTTCCAACAACAAATTTGAGCATATTTCATTTGATTCGATTTGCTATTATTAATTTTCCAATAGCAAATTGTGGGAAATTTTATTAATGGAAACTTTTCATGAGGCTCATATTTCTCTTGAGGTTTGACTAACTTGATTTCACGTCAGAAAATTCATTTTGAAGGATTAAACTTTTTTTTATTTTTAATCGGTGTTTAGTCTCAATTTTGAGATCCGACTAACCTGGAGAACTAAAATGTTCTTTACCAAAATCGATTCCATTTTGCGAGCTTCGATTTGAGATTTCAGTACTAGATTTATACTAAATTTTAACTGATTGATTGTAGTTTTAATATGAAATTTTTACTTAAAAATCTTGAAAATTTTCAACATGATTTGATTTACACGTACAACTCACGTGTCAAAAAATTAATTTACAATAAAATAAGGTCTACAACAAATAAAAAATGTCAAAAGTCAATATATTCAAGAAATTTTTATATTTTCCTTCAAGAATATACCTCTTTAGAAAGAGGAAAAAGAACTCTTATTTAATTGCTCTTTCCAACTTTTCACAACAAATTTGAGCATTACTTCATTTAATTCACTTTGCTATTATTAATCTTTCAATAGCAAATTTTTGCAAATTTCATTCATGAATACTTACCATGAGACTCCTATTTAAATGAGCATCAAAACATTTTTCTAGTATAAGGTGCTTTCAAATACTTTTTTTCTCTCTCAAAAGACAAAGAAAGGTATGATTAGAACTATGTTCAATAATTCTGTTTTTTATTGCAAATAAGTACAATTAAATTAATTTATTTTTTTTCTTTCAGGAAAATGTCTTCAAGTGCTTCATCTTCAAAGGGTAAGAGAAAATTGAATGCGGTGAAAAAACTAAGTGTACTTATTGTGGCAAATGATGATATATCTCAAAATTCATATATATTATGTCTTCAAAAGTTTGGAGTGGAGACATTAGGAGTAAGAAATGGATTTATGGCATTCAATATTCATGATAAAACACAAATGCGTTTTGATTTAATCCTGATGAGCTCAACTATGCCTATTATGGATGGTATCGAGGTAATTAATTCCTAACTAATTACAATTTAATCTTAATTTTATGTCTAATTGTTTACTCGAATGCTTTTTTAATGATATGACATGACTTGATATACACGTGTAACACACGTGCATATTTTCTGAAAAATCTAAACAATATAACGTTTATTTATGTGTGAAATGTGTTTTTATTTTATTGAATGCTTTTTTTTCGATTACTAGGCAACAAAAAAGCTTCGATCGATGGGGATTACTACGATGATTGTGGGAATAACAGCTCCAGATGATAATCAAGAATATCGCAAAAAAATTATGGAAGCTGGGCTTGATGAATGCTATGAGAAGCCATTAACAAAGGAGATACTTCAGAGCTTTGTTGAGAAAATTTCTAACAAAGTTTAATATTATAGAAGAAATAAATCATCGTATTATAAGATAAGTTATATAATATAGTTCTTTAGTCATGTACTTGACCTATACAAGTATTACTTTTAAATTTGGTGAGTATTAAAGATGTACTAGTAGACATATGATTATGATGCTATATATCCCTATTATTATGAACTAGATTAATACTTCTTTTGTTGATTTTTTATTCGAAGTCGTATATCTTGAGGTCTGACTAATTTGAAATAATTAGAAAATTTATTTTGAGTGATAACGTTTTTATTATCTTATTTTTCATTCAGTGATCAAGTTTTTGTTGGAACAACAAATGTGGGTATATTTCATTTAATTCGATTTGCTATTATTAATTTTCCATTAGCAAATTTTTGCAAATTTCATTTATGAAAATTCTCATGAAGCTCCTATATATTTAAATGGACATAAAAGTTTTTTTCTAGTATAATGTGTATTCTAAGTGTTTGTTTCAAAGACAAAGAAAGGTATATGTACTAGTAATTTATTCTTCATATAAGCGTAATTGTTTACTCGAATTTTTGTTTTATTAATATGAATTCTATTTTAAAAAAAATATATGACATAACTCGAGATACACGTGGTTACATCGTGGTTAAACTAGTAATATTATCACTTGAATCCTTCAAAAATATTGTCCATTCACGTTGGATCCGACATACACTCATATTTTCTGAAGTATCCAAACAACACAACTTTTATCAATGTGCGAACCGTGTTTCCATTGTTAAAACGATTAATTGATTTTTTAATTCTTTTTCAATTTATAGGCAACAAAAAAGCTTCGATCAAAGTTTAGAAAAAAGTCAGAAAATAAAATGATCATTTATTATTATAGCAACACAAATGTTATGAAATGTTTACAATGATAATATATCATTATTTTAGAAGAAATAAATCACCTTATTATATGACTAAGACCATATATAGCTCTTTAGTCATGTACTTGAAATTTGGTGAATATTAAAGATGTAGTAGACATGATCACGACTCTTCCTCCGGGTGCATGTCAGATCCTCAAAAAGTAATGTGTATTTTTAGAGGAATCAACACATGTACGACAACATTCTGGAGAGTCTGAGCAACATAGTTTAGTATCATTTGAAACTTGTTGGTGGCCGAGCCAGCAAAGTTTCTAAGAACTTCTCTGCATAATCCAGGCCACACTGTGTCTTCACAACTGGTAATATTGCAGGGACATCTAGATAAAATTCTGAAACAGACTCGTCGAGCTTGTCCCAACGTTTGAGCTGTTCACGAGCTGCTCTAATGGCTGCTCTTGTTGCACAATGGACTGAAGCTGCCAGAAACAGCAGTGGTTCACCAGATGCTGCAAAAAAGTGATTATAATAAGATTCAATGGTTTGTATAAACTGAAGATTCAGAATTTGAAGTTTATACGTTCCTGCATTGAGCTCAAGTTAGTATACAATAATAACATAGTTCACTAACAAGTATTTATAGATATTTAGTGGATTTTTCAATATATCTATACAAAGTCTGGACAAAGGTTATTGCATTCTTGTGAACTCAAGAACATGGAGAACTCATATGACACATGGTAAAGCTAAAGGAAATGAAGAAAAGAGCTATACTTTTGGACGAAAGAACACGTTGTTCGTGATGTCCACTGTTTACGAGATGAACATTGAAATTCTGGGGTATGGTGTCAATAGTTGGGATGTTGTATGTCCAAGTGCTATTTGAGACCATTAACCCATCTTCATTTGTAAGATATTCTTCGTTCATGAAAAATCCGATTCCTTGTACAAAAGAACCTTCAATCTGTAGCAAGGAAAAGAATTACAATCACCACAATTATGAACAATCTTGTGATCAAGAATCCGATAGTTCTGAAGTTTGAATAACGGTTCGAGTGCATGATGCATCTCTTAATCGTATTAAGCGAATTGTAGTTACAAAATTATGATGAAGGAAAGAACCTGTCCCAAATCAACAGCTGGATTCAAGCTCTGTCCGCAGTCGTAAATAATATCCGACTGCAAAATGGTAGTCTCTCCAGTCAGAACATCTATCTCCACCTGCAAAAAGAGTTCTATTGTTAGTTATCCATATGAAGATATATTGGCTGCAAAATGGTCCACAACAGCGGTTCCCTGCCAAGTGTTGTGTACTCATATATATTGAAAATTGATAGTCATTGCATATGATTCACTTTCAAGATATCTTGGTGATGAAATAATACACACGAGACTCAAAATCTCATGCTTAAGATGGTGGAGGTTCGAGTCCACTTCAAGGCATAATATATGAGCATTCTCAATAAGAGAGTTTGATCGGATCAGTACTGATAGTCCAATATACTGACAGGAGTAACAAGTTTACCTCACTGACAGCAGCGCCGAAGGTCAAATACTTCGAGAATTCTGGCACATAATAAGAATTTGCTGCTAAGTTTATTGATTGTTTTTGTGCCTGCAAAAGAAGAAAAAATGATTTCAAATATGACTTCAGAGTATTTTATCTTCTGACTAATTCAAATTTAGCATCTTTGGCATCACGAGTTCTGTTTGGATGTGGCAAAATGTTTATAAGAACATGGTGATCATTGATGATAAGGCGTCCCTTGCAATGAGAACATCTTAAGAATACAAGTTCACAGTGATTTCAAAAACCAATCCAGAAAACCGAAAGTACTGATTGTGAGAAGTGTGACTTGCAGTGTTGAAATGTTGAAAACAAACCTGGCGAATCAGCGTTGGCCAATCAACAGAACCATTTTTTTCCTGCAACTGTTTCTTCAGAGGGGTGAGTCTTTCAACCAAGATATTACAGCAAAGTTTAACAGCTGCACAGCTTGATTCCGATGTAGTGCTTCCATTCGTTGGCCCACCTTGCACTACACTTAAGGTGTCTGCTTGTATGACTCGTACTTTCTCCACAAGGTCTTCGGCCCAACTACTTTCGATTGAACCGAGAGCATAGGCAGTCATCTGTCTAACCTTTGTCCATAGCCCTTGGCCAACTTCAACCCCTCCAACCTCCACAACAATTGATCCATCTTGCAGAATACTGACTTTTCCTGGTGTCGGTCGTTGCGTAGCAAGGTACACAGCTGGCACTCGAGAAATACCCCTTTTCTTCCATGTGTTTTTCTGGTTGAACTGTTTTATCATCTTGCTTCGTTGGAAAAAGCTCGACGACACTGCCAACTTATCCAGGATACTAGGCAATGTATATTCTCCTTTTGCTACAACGTTACCATAGAATAAGTTAAGGCTTTCAAATGTATGAACATTCTCATTTCTGACTGAGTCCACCTCAATCGACAGTAAACATGCGACATGCTCTATTATAGCTTCGGCGATATAAGATCCTTGCAACTCCCCAGGGCCCCGCATGATCGTTTTGCTGGTGAGATTTGTCTTGCATACTTGTATATCAAAAGATAAGGCACCCCAATTATATTTTTTTAGTGTATTCATCAGATATGATGGTATGATGGGGCTCATATCAACTGTGATCCCAGCATTTATCAATATATCAAGATGTAATGCTGTGATCTTTCCACTCGACTTGAATCCTACACTGTATGTTACTTTCATCGGGTGTCGTCCTCCTGTCATTATCATGTCAGTGTTCCGGTTGACATATATCCTGACAGGTCTTCTTAACTTGTATGCTGCTAGTGCACAGGCCGTGGAAACCTAAAATTATTCATAAACTTTAACATCAGTGTCAGAGAATTGTTATTTTTACTATTTCTTTTTCGTATACTCACAGGCATTGCTTTGATAAACTTGCCCCCAAAGGCACCTCCAAGCCTTCTTGTAATTACGCGGATGTTGTGTGCAGGAACACCAAGACAACTGGCAATCATACTCTGTGAATTCTCAGGGCACTGGCTTGAAGTATAAACAACCATGCAGTTGTCTTCATCTGGAATTGCGAGGGCAGTCTGTGTCTCCATATAAAAATGGTACTCGGAACCCAATCTTAACTGGAAAATGATTATTATAAGAAACGATAAGTAATATGTTTGAACCTTTAGCATACATCACCATCCAGGAATCAAATTTAGGAAACCATTGAAACAATGCTATGCTCTCAGTCTCTTCAAAAATGCTACCACGTGTGTGCCGAATCCTCCAATAGTGCATTTTGGAGGATCCACTATGGGTAAGGCAATATTTTGGAGAATCTGAGCAACAAAAAACAAATATGAATAGTAGAGAAAACAAAAGTACCTCAGCAGAGAGAATTTTTTGATCAGCTTCAGCCATTCCTTTTGAGAAATCGCCAATTTGTGCAGGCTGAACAGATGGAGGGACTTGGATAAAACTAGATTTCTCAACAGCTTCCTCAACAGTTAAAATGGGCGAATCTACATTAGTAGTGTCGTATTCAATGAGGGCCGTTCTTGCAGCCACATCTGCAGACCTCTGACTGTCAGCAACCTATGGTGTTTCAACAACATAAGGAAAAAAGTTCAAAATTTCAATGGTTTATTAGTGTATGAGAAATTAACATTGCATAAAAATCAATCTTAGCAGAAGGAAACTTGAAGTGCTCACCACAAATGCAATTCTGTCACCAGCACAACGGGAGAGATCTTCAGCAAATAAGGGCTCGGAGCCAAACGGTGAAAGAGCTCCAGCATTTGCCCCTCCTGTTGGGATATCTTTGTAAGTAATTATGGTGGTGTCTTTTAAATGATTAGGCTCAAGCTGTATTCCCTTGACACCAGCTAATGGTTTTGTACTGTAGATAAACGCTCCATGCAAGCAGTTTGGTGGTGAAGGAATGTCATCTACATAAACAGCTTCACCTGAAAAATATTATATAACCAGCAGACACAAAGTTATAGTTAAACTGGTGTGCAGATAAGCTATTTTGTGTTAAAAAAAAAAACAAAAACATGGCAAGAGGAATACATGACAACAAGGGCAACAAAAGAGGAGAAGAATGACCAATTGGTAACACCTGAAAACGGAATCTCAAGCTTCGTCTCCTTACACAATGTTTTATCCAAAACACACTACAAAGTTTGGCAAAAATATGTATTAACACCCCAAAGAATGGTACCTATAGTTGTACTAGAGGTGTCAAATGAATCCTAACACAATGTTTTATCCAAAGCTGAGAGAAAGTAAACTATTTCCTCGATCTCAATTTAACTATGTGGCTTGGACCCTCCAAAAAAGTTGTCCAACCCTGTTGGATGCTAACATTTTTGAAGTGTCCGAACAACATAGCTGCCTTAAATGTCAAAAACCAAAAGTCACGGACAGGAAAAATTGGTGAAATTTTCTACTTTACATGCACAAGATGAAATAAAATATTAAAAGGGGATAACAAACCAGTAGCTTGCATGGCAGCTTCGATCTTCTTCAACGGTTCGCCTACTGGAGAGTACTCCGTACTAAACTCCACAACCTGCTTAGAAGAAGATAGTAGTGTTTGTTTTCTCCCCTGACTAATGCAACCATTATTACTACTTTCCGAAACTCCCTCATCTGAGATGTCATTGATTCCATCAAGTAAACCACCAGAAATAGAAGAATGAACATCAGTTAAGGGATAAAGAAACTCAAAAACATAACTGACGGCTAAGCTTGATCTGTACTCAGGGTGTAAAGTGCCATCTTCCGGTACCACCGCTAGTTTGACTAATTTAAGTGCTTCATACAAAACATGTACACTCAACAGTTTCCCCGTTAGAAATTCTTCTACCTTTTTAGCCCTTGTTGCATGTTTTGTGCCATAAGCCCCAAACGCCAAATGGATATTGTTTATCAGGACGCCATTCTTGCTGTGAACAACGTCAGCCTGGAACGCAGCATTTACATATGCCAATGCATTCCCGTGAGGTCGTGGAGCAGCTCGATAGGTTTCAAACAAAAATGTAGAATGAGTTTGGTGAGAACTTTGATCTTTCTTAAATGGGATGCAAACACGTAGAAGCACAGTCTTTGAGTCTAGTGGTGGTCTTGATAATAACTCCTCCCATGTGAGGTTTTCAGGTCCATGACTGGTCATCAAGCTAACCGTAGCAGATAGCCCGAGAAGTAATGTAGCGATATCAGAAGGAAAGCCATTCTTCTGTGCCATAACCAAATTTCCTCCCACACTGGCAGAGTTTCTAACAAATGGTGAAGCAATCTTCTCCATGTGGTCAGCCAATTTTTGGGATACCAACTTCCCATATGAACCCAAATTGATATTACTTTCCTCTTTCAAGACTGAAATGAATTTAGAGATGGTCACTGTTGCTCCAACTTCAATGCCTGTCTGATCTCTTTTGATGATTGAGAGTTCAGGAATGTGCCTGAGATCAACATAATGATCATATCGCTGAGTTTCCTTATAATAACCTGTGCCGGTATTACCAACGACGAGTTTAAAGGTTGCACGATTTACTGTCACATTGGAGTTCAACAAGCTCCATAGCTCCTCAATGGAAACAGGACTGTACCAAGGGTACTTTGAGGAGTCCAAATTCGTGGCGGATTCACTTTTCAAGAACTCAGGATATGTACTAAAATTCTTGGTTGGATCATAGGGAGGTAATTTACTTATTTTCATTTCCTTGGAGTCCCCCTTTTTCCAAAAAGAATTGAACCCCAAATCCTCTATATCAATATCAGCAGCAAAAGTCTTGCAGGCATCAGAAATGGGCCGGTAGCCAGTGCACCGACAAAGGTTTCCCGCTATGGCATTTTCAGCTTCAGATGAAGTAAGCCTAGAGAATCCTGGTGGAGGATCGGGTTTGTTTCCTTTATCCGCGTTGACGAGAGCTGAGAAAAGTGACATACACAGGCCAGGAGTGCAAAAGCCGCATTGAGAAGCATGGAAACCGGCAAACCTTTCATGAATAGAGTGAAAACCATCTCTGGTGTTCCCAAGGCCTTCACTTGTAGTAATTGAACAACCATTTAAACTACAAAGAAGTGTAAGGCACGAACTCACACTAAAATCTTCCACTTTTTTAAACTTCGGATCATACTTTGAGATCAGAACAACACAAGCCCCACAACCACCTGTAACCATACAAATAAGTTATGTTCCTCCTGAACCCAAAATTGTGCATTTGTTACCAAATACTTAATCGGATTAGACAGACGATGAAGAGATATACCCCTCTAAAAGACTTAAGAAGCAGTATTTCATAGTCTAGATGAAGTCAGCCAACAAGGAATACGATATCTCATTTAATGTGTATTCTACATTGAAAAAAAAAACTATAAAAGCTAGTCATTTTACTTCATTGTACCACAACAGTAATTCTACTCTCCGAAGCTGCTGAAGTTAGCTTCGTATGTAAATTAATTACATATGGTGAAACCTTAGACTCCATTTTTGCTATTGTAAAGATATGACACTTGAGCCTAACCACCATCCATTCCCCAAAAGATTGTAAAGATTGCGCAAGTCCATATAAACAAACTACCAATCAATGTGAGCCATCACCCTTAACAGTGGCGGATCTATGAAGGTCATTGGGGGTGCCACGCCACCCCCGAACTTCGACGGAAACTCTATATATACATAGCTATATATATATAATATTTATATAAATATAAGGCGTGCCACCCACAGAACAAAATTGGCTTGTGGTGCCACGGTAGGAGGGCAACTTTAGAAGGTTGAGGTTACGGGTTCGAATCCCATTTGGCACCCACGGACTCTAAATCCTGGATCCGCCACTGACCCTTAAGATTCAGACTACTGGAAAAGAAAGGAGATATCATTTAGAGAACTGCTTGTTTGACCTCCCAGATAACCCAATCAAGGGATTACATAAACTAGTTCACTATGAAACTTATATAATTCATGCAGTGCGTACAGTTATGGCACCTGGCCTAACTCAACCCCAAAAGCTAACTCATGAAGGAATGATTGCTCAAGTCTATATAAGCAGACCACCAGTCAATTCCCCAATCAATGTGGGACTTTAACCACTCTACACCCCTTTCATGCCCAAGCCCAACTGAAGCGTGAACCGGGACTAGCTCAAACGAGGATAGACCTGACACTGATACCATGTAAAGATATGACACCTAGGCCTAACTCAATTCAAGAAGCTATCTTGTGAGGAGAGGATTGCGCGATAATAAAATAGAAGACTTAAAGAGCACAGAAATGCAGAGATGCCAAAAAGCATCACAGGAATTCCTAATAAGTTATCATAAGCTTTCTGCAGATGACTGGTGAATAAGAGAAGGACACTAGAATTTATCAAATTCCATGAACATTTGCCATAAGAAAACAAATTTAAGGAAATCCAAAGCTTCTAACATTCCTTATGTACTAGCATCAAAAACAAACGTACTAGTATACACTAGGAAGATTGAGATCATGAGATGTCACGTTCAAATTTCAACGGAGTCAAAAACACTAGATATTTCTTCCTACTAGTTCCTGGGAACGTGCGTTGCATGCTTATCCCATACAACTATTACAAAGTTGAATTATTATATAGAAAATATTGTTGAAATTAAAAATATTAATTTTAGCAATTTATATTTTATTCATTAAATAAAATTCATAATAATCGAATAGTACATTGACCATCAAGCAAGAAATATGGAAAACTAATTAAGATACTATAGCTCTAATAATATGAATATATCTATATGACTTATCCTTAATAATCTCTCATTGTGCTCCCATATCAGTAAGTACACAAATATGTAGCTACTTAAAGAAACCATATCAGTAAGGAAAGGATAAAAGAAAGAAAATATTATAAAAGTACATTTTAAAACGAATATAAAAGTCATAAATTAGTAATTTCAGCACTAATAAAAATAGACTTATAACACTCATAATTTCATAGAAGATTAAATTAAAGAAGTATAAATCGATAAAGAATACCAAAAAATTAAACAGATAAGAACAAATACAACATTCATATCCTTCTTAGGACTTTAATTATAACAATATATATAGTAAAAAGAAATACATAAGGAGTAGAGTTCTTGATGATACCTTCTCCCGTAACCAATCAAATTTAAAAGCCTTAATAATGATCCAAGTACTTCACTCCTTATGAATGGTACGTAGCATATAAATTTTAAAATAATTGAAAATCCAAAAAGAGCTAGAAAAAGTTAAATGATTTTCTTGACCACATAGATATGCCCATCACTTGGACTTCCTAAATACTATTAGTTTAAAGTTTATATTTACTATCGAAAATTTTACAAATCTAAAATACTAAAAAGAAACTCTAAAGGTTGAATAATTGTGGAATATGAAAGCAATTTCACCACATTGAATTGAATGAACTAATGAGTGAGAATGTATCTGTTTTCTGTTGTTTCATTTTAATGAAATATTAATAATAGATAGGTAAATTTACTTTTTAATACCAATAATTAAAGGATTGGTGTTTAATTAAATACTCAAATGACTATTCAACCTATAAAGGATAATTTGTAATTCAACTTTTAACTTTTTTTGTTCCCAATTTTAGTGTATATATATATTCATACGGTTAATGTGACAATAACCTGAAAAGAAATTTAGCTTATCAATTAAAAATGACGAAATGGTCTGATGGACCCTTATACTTGGATGAGTTTGTATTCTGGACCTTCTAACTTAGCACTTTGTCAACTGAATCTTTTAACTTAATGAAACTCAACACTTTAAATCATTTTGGCTTTGTGTGAACTTCAAACACCCAATGAAAATGACATGTCATCATCCACATTAGATTTAATATGAAACGTCATTTATTATTTAATTTTTTCTTCTTTTTCACTCCTCCCTTCATTGTTACTTGAGCAATTTCTAAAACCCTTTCCTCCGTTGATATCAAAGAATCACCATTAAAATACCTTAATATATTTTAATATTTACACACAATACACTTCATCTAATTTCATAAAGATATTAAACAATTACTTTTCACCATTCAAAACTACCAGATCTTGTCACTTTACCCTAGAAAAAAGAAAAAAACAACAAATCAAGAACAATTTTGACAGCAAAAGACTTCAAGATACTTGTTAGACATATTTCTTTCGACAACTATGTTTATCCCACCAGATTTCGGAATTTTCCATTGCTGATTATGTTCAATTTTTTCCGCACAATTTCATTTTTAATTTGGGGGAAGAGAAAACGAAAACGAAAAAAGAGAAAAAGAAATTGGAAAGAGATGGTTGAAGAGGAAAAGAAATGTGGATGGTTGGGGGAAGAAGAAGGAAGTGAAACAATTAATTTTAATTTTTTTTTTTCTTCTTTTTATTCTAATTTTCTTTTTCTTTTTAATCTAAATTCTTATGTCTACGTTCCTTTTGCGCGTGAAATCACGTATTTGTTCCAACTCATTAATCAAGTTGTCACATAAGCCCAGTCAACGGTCAGAGGGATTTAAAATGTTAAGTTTCATTGAGTTAGAGGGTTCAATTGACAAAGTTCTAAGTTGAAAGGTTCAAAATACAAACGCATACAAGTACAAGGGATTATCAGACTATTTCGCCATTAAAAATTAAAATAACATAGAAAAAGAGAAGTAAACATAAGAATGAGGAAAATATGACAAAATAAGAGTATAATAACTGTTCCACAAAAATTTAGATATTTATAAACAGTTAAAAAAAAGCCATCTAAAATGGTAAAGATAAAACTATAATACAAAATATCATTATAATTAGGATCAAAATAAATTTTAATATTTCAAAACTAAAAGAGGTACATGAAAATTGCCTAAATGATTCACATCAACAAGAGGCAATTGGTAAAGAAAAATTACTTTTCCATGATACATATATATAGCTAAAGATTTATAGGATAAGATGAAAATGTGAAGAGTTGTTTAAGTTAATTTTCAGAAGTTAGTGATCTTAGACATGGGGAGAGGAAAAGTTGATTGTTTTTACTAATAATTCAATACATTTAATCACACTAATTATAGAGAAAGGATAAAAAAATATAATCCATTTAACCACACTAATTATAGAGAAAAAATAAAGGATAAACGCTTTAATTATCTAATTTTTTATTTATAAAAATGCTTTATCTAATTAACAAATTTAATCCATTTAAACATAACCGTTCTTAAAAGAATTAGATAAAGCGTTTTTATAAAAAAATAAAAAATAATTCCTAACAACTTTCTATGAAATAATTTCTAACAATTTTCTATGAAATTTTTTTGTCTTTCAAAGTTTGACTTTACACCTTCTTCTTTTTAGTACTAGATAATAGCACGGGCCCAATAATATAAATGGTATATTTTGGGGCTAATAACCGAGTTTTTGAAGCGATTGTTTGTGTGGATAAAGGAATAAGTTTTTTTTATCACAAACCTGTACTTTCTTTGACGCTATTTAAGGCATAATAAGACTACCCACATGCAACATTTTTGAAATA
>JAJOOE010018897.1:0-18251 GCA_036250405.1 Solanum raphanifolium | reverse complement strand
TTCAATATTTTCCCGTCGGCTAATTCGTAACAGCACTGTATAGGTTACTAAAATAGTCATAACTTTTTACTCAGATATTGGATTGACGTGAAACTGGTAGGGTTGGAAAGTAGATTCAATTACCTTTAATTGGATAGGTTATTTCTCACGTAACTCTTAATATTCTAAGAGATATGGTCGTTTAAAGTTGACCTAAGCAGAATCTTACTTCAAAACTTAATGAAACTTCAAGAACACTTATCAAGAACTCATCAAGAACCCTAATCTTTAAATTTCAAGAACGAAATTACGCTGAATAAATCATGATTGGTGTGTGGGGGAAAGAACCCAACACTATGGAAGCTTACATACCTTAATGGATTGAATCCTCGGCGAAATTCGCAAGCAATTCCTTACGACGACGAAGAATCTAGCTTTTTCCTCCTTTTCTCTTTTCTTGTGTTCCTCCTCCAAAACCCTAGCTCTATTTGGTTAATGTCTAAACTGATATAATTCAGTTTAGACCCCTTATTAATTACCAGAAATGAATTAAAATAAAAGGGTAAGGAAAAGACCAAACTACCCTTTAAAATCCGAATTGGACATTTCCTTAATCCAACAGCCCAATTTCCAAAGTGCATATCTCACTCATACAAACTCGGACTTGCGCAAACTTGGCGGCGTTGGAAAGATAGTTCCAAGAGCTTTCCAACCATATCTATAACTACTCCTAACTCATCCTGAGCTAGGAGTTATGATCATTTGAAAATGACAAAAACTTAACTTTTCTTGCTTACAATTTTCCAGATTTCCCTTGAACTTTCCAAAAACGAAAATTTCCAGATTTAAACTACATTCTAATTATTTCTAGATGCGAGATGTTACATATACATGATGTTTTCCAACTCAATACAGAGTTTCTCAAAAAGGTTTTTGAGAAAAAACTTTTGGGTTCTATGGGCGCCATATTTATGGGCTAATACACACTAAAGATTGAGGAATTTGCGCGATTCCTAAAAAAGGGCCTGTAGATGCAGAAATGAGCGCGAAAAAAATGGTGTGAGTATACGTAATGGTTCTGCAACTCAATACAGAGGTCCTCATAATGCTTTTTGAGAAAAAAAATTGGGTGCTCCGGATGCCAGATCAATGGGCTAATACATATGAAAAATTGAGTAATTTGCGCGATTCCTTAAAAAGGACCTGTAGATGCGAAAATGGGTGCGACAAAAATGTTGTGAGTATATGTGATGGTTCCCCTTCTCAATAAAGATGCCCACATAAAGGTTTTTGAAAATTGGTTTTTTGGTGCTATAGGCGCCAGATCAATGGGCTAATAATACACACGAAAAATTGAGCAATTTGTGCTATTCCTAATAAATTGCATGTAGATGAGGAAATGGGCGCGAAAAAATGGTGTGAGCGTACATGATGGTTCCCAACTCGATACAGAGGTCCTCATAAATTTTTTTGAGAAAAAAATTATGGGTGCTCCGGGCGTCAGATCCATGAGTTAATACACACGAAAAATTGAGGAATTTGCACGATTCCTAAAAAAGGACATGTAGATGCAGAAATGGGCGCGAAATAAATAGTGTGAGCATTTGTGATACTTCCCCAACTCAATACGGAGGTCCTCATAAAGTTTTTTTTTAAAAAACTTAAGGTTCTCCAGGTGTCAAATCCATGGACTAATATACACAAAAAATTAATGAATTTGCGTGATTCCTAAAAATATGCTTGTAGATACGGAAATGGGCATGAAATAAATGGTATGAGCGTACATAATGGTTCCCAACTCAATACGAAAGTCCTCATAAAGGTTTTTGAGAAAAACAAATTGGGTTTTTCGGGCGCCAGATCCATGTGCTAATACACAAGAAAAATTGTGAAATTTGCGTGATTCCTAATAAAGGGCTTGTAGATGCGAAAATAGGCGCTAAAAGAATCATGTGAGCATACGTGATGGTTCCCCAACCCAATATGGAGGTCCTCATAAATTTTGTTGAGAATTTTTTTTTGAGTGCTTCGGGCGCCAGATCCAGGGGCTAATACACACAAAAAATTGAGGTATTTGCGCGATTCCTAAAAAAGGGTCTGTATATGCGGAAATGAGCACGAAAAAAATAGCGTGAGCATACGTGATGATTCCCCAACTCAATACGGATGTCTTCATAAATTTTTTTGAGAAAAAAATATTGGGTGCTCTGGGTGCCAAATCCATGGGCTAATACAAACAAAAAATTGAGGAATTTGCTCGATTTTTAAAAAAAGGCTTGTAGATACGGAAATGGGGCTGAAAAAATGGTGTGAGCATACTTCATGGTTCCCGAACTCAATATGGAGGTCCTCAATAAAAAAATATTCGGGTGCTTAGGGCGCCAGACCCATGGCTTAATAAAAGGAAAAATTGAGGAATTTGCACGATTTCTAAAAAAGGACATGTAAATGCGGAAATGAGCGTGAAAAATATGGTGTGTGTATACTGATGGTTCCCTAACTCTATACGAAAGTCCTACTAATGTTTTTTTAGAAAAAAAAACTTTTGATGCTCTGGGCGCCACATTCATGGGTTAATACACACGAAAAAATTGTGAAATTTGCTCGATTCCTAAAAAAAACAAGTGGATGCAGAAATGGGCGCGAAAAAATGGTGTGAGTATACGTGATTGTTTTCTAACTCAATATAGAAGTCTTATATAAAAAATTAGAAAAACTTTCGGGTTCTTTAGGCACCAAATCCATGAGCTAATACACAAGAAAAATTGAGGAATTTGCGCGATTCCTTAAAAAAGGCATGTGCCTGAAAAAAATGGTGTAAGCGTATCTGATGGTTCTCCAACTCAGTACGGAGGTCTTCACAAAATTGTTTGAGAAAATTTTTTTTGGTGCTCCGCGCTCCGTGATCCATGGGCTAATACATACGGAAAATTGAGAATTTGTATGATTCTTAAAAAAAGGCTTGTATATGCGAAAATGGACGTGAAAAAAATGGTTTGAGTATACTAATGGTTCCCAACTCAATACGGAGGTCCTCATTAAATTTTTTTAAGAAAAAAATTTGGGTGCTCCGGATGCCACATCCATGATCTAATACATAGGAAAAATTGAGGAACTTGAGCGCTTCCTAAAAAAGGGCATGTAGATGCGGAAATGGGCGTGGAAAAAAATGGTTTGAGTATACTAATGGTTCCCATCTCAATACAAAACTCCTCACTAAGCTTTTTTAGAAAAAACATTTTTTATGCTGCAGGTTCAAGATCCATGGGCTAATACAGAGGAAAAATTGAGGAATTTGCACAATTCTTAAAAAGGCTGTAATGCAAAAATGGCCGTGAAAAAAATTTGTGAGCATACGTGATGGTTCCCTAACCTTGTACGGAGGTCCTACTAAAGTGTTTTGAGAAAAAAAACTTTGGATGCTCTGGGTGCCAGATCCATGGGATAAAACACACAAAAACAATGGGAAATTTGCGCGATTCCTAAAATAGGGCATGTAAATGCGAAAATGGGCGTGAAAAAATTGTGTGAGTATATGTGATAGTTTTCTAACTCAATACGGAAGTCCTCATAAAGTTTTTTGAGAAAAGTTTCTGGGTGCTCCCGGTGCCAAATTCATGAGCTAATACACACGAAAAATTGAGAAATTTGCGCGATTACTTAAAATAGGCCTATAGATGCGGAAATGGGCTTGAAAAAAATGGTGTGAGTATACGTGATGGTTCCCCAACTCAATACGGAGGTCCTCACAAAGTTTTTTGGAAAAAATATTTTGGGTTCTCCGGGAGCCAGATCCATGGGCTAATACACACGAAAAATAGAGGAATTTGCATGATTCCTAAAAAGGGGTCTGTAGATGCAGAAATTGACGCGAAGAAAATGGTGTGAATATATGTCATGGTTCCTTAACTCAATACGGAGGTCCTCATAAAGGTTTTTGAGAAAAAAAAATTGGATGCTTCGGGCGCCAGATCCATGGGCTAAGACACGCGAAATATTGAGAAATTTGCGCGATTCTTAAAAAAATGCATGTAGATGCGGCAATGGGCGCGAAAAAAATGGTGTGAGCATACGCGATGGTTCTCCAATTCAATACGGAGGTCATCGTAGTGTTTTATTAGGAAAAAAAATTGGGTGCTCTGGGCGCTAGATCTATGGACTAATACACACGAATAATTGAGTAATTTGCGCAATTTTTAAAAAAGGCCTGTAGATGCTGAAATGGGTGCAAAAAAATGGTGTGAGTATACGTGATGGTTACCCAACTCAATACGGAGGTCCTCATAATGTTTTTTGAGGAAAATGGTTTTGGCCGATCCGAGCGCTAGATTAATGGGCTAATACACACAAAATATGAGGAATTTGTGAGATTGATGTAGATGCGGAAATAGGCGCGATAAAAATGGTGTGAGCATACGTGATTCCTAAAAAAGGGTTGCAAATGCGGAAATGGGTACTAAAAAAATGGTGCGAGCATACATCATGGTTCTCCAACTCAATACAGATGTCCTCATAAAGTATTTTGAGAAAACAATTTGGGTGCAACGGGTGCCAGATTCATGGGCTAATACACACTAAATTGAAGAATTTGCTTGATTCCTAAAATATGGCCTGTAGATCCGGAAATGAGCGCTAAAATAATGGTGTGAGCATACGTGATGGTTCCCCAACCCAATAAAGAGGTTCTCATAAAGTTTTTTGAGAAAATTTTTTTGGATGCTCTGGGCGCTAGATCCATGGGATAATACACACAAAAAATTTGAAGAATTTGCGTGATTCCTAAAAATTGCTTGCAGATGCGGAAATGGGCATGGAAAAAAATGGTGTGAGCATACGTGATGGTTGCCAACTCAATACAGAGGTCCTCTTAAAGATTTTTGAGAAAAATGATTTTTGGCACTCAAAGAATAATACAGACGAAAAATAGAGGGATTTGCACGATTCCTTAAAAAGAGGCCTGTAGATGTGGAAATGACGCGAAAAAAATTGTGTTAGTATATGTGATGGTTACCCAAATCAATACAGAGATCCTTATAAAGTTTTTTGAGAAAAATGGTTTGCGGCGCTTCAGGCACCAGATCCATGGGCTAATACACATGAAAAATTAAGGAATTTGCGCGATTCCTAAAGAAGACCTTTAGATGCGGAAATGGGCACGAAAAAGATGGTGTGAGCTTACATGATGGTTCCCTAACTCAATACGGAAGTCTTCATAAAGTTTTTTTGAGAAATTTTATTTAAGTTTCTCCGAGTGCCAGATCCATGGCTAATAAACACGAAAAATTGAGTAATTTGAGCAACTCTTAAAAAGGGTTTCTAGATGCGGAAATGGGCGCAAATAAAATGGCGTGAGCATATGTGATGGTTCCCCAACTCAATACGGACATCCTCATAAAGTATTTTGAGAAAGAAAATTTGGGTGCTTCTGGCGCCAGATCCATGGGCTAATACACATTAAATTTAGGAATTTGCGCAATTCCAAAAAAAGGTCATGTAGAAGCAGAAATGGGTGCGAAATAAATGGTGTGAGCATATGTGATGGTTCCCTAACTCAATACGGAGGTCATCATAAAGTTTTTAAGAAAAAAAATTTTGGTTCTCCGAGCACAGATCCATGGGCTAATACACACGAAAAATTGAGGAATATGCGTGAGTCCTAAAAAAAGGCATGTAGATTCAAAAATGGGTGCGAAAAAAAATGGTGTGAGCATACATAATGGTTCACCAACTGAATACGGAGGTCCTCATAAATATTTTGAGATAAAAATTTTGGGTCCTCCGGGCGCTAGATCAATGGGATAATAAACACGAAAAATTGAGAAATTTACGCGATTCCTGAAAAAAAGCTTGTAGATGCGAAAATGGGAGCGAAAATAATGGTGACGATTCCCAAACTCAATAAGGAGGTAGTCATAAAGTTTTTTGAGAAATTTTTTTTGGGTGCTCCGGGTGCCAGATCCATTGGATAATACATGCGAAAAATTGAGGAATTTGCACAATTCCTAAAAATGGGCAAGTAATATTCGGAAATGGGCGCGAAAAAAATAGTGTGAGTATATGTGATGGTTCCCCAACTCAAAACGGAGGTCCTCATAAAGTCTTTTGAGAAAAAAAATTGGGTGCTTCGGGCTCTAGATCCATGGGCTAATACATACGATAAATTGAGGAATTTACGTGATTCCTAAAAAAGGGTCTGTAGATGCGGAAATGGATGCAAAAGAAATGGTATAAGCATACGTGATGGTTCCCTAACTCAATACAAAGGTCCTTATAAATTTTCTTAAGAATGCAATTTTGTGTTCTCTGGTACAAGATCCATGGGATAATACACTGGATAAATTGAGGAATTTGAGCGACTACTAAAAAAGGGCATGTGTCATGCGGAAATGGGGGCGAAAAAAATGGTGTGAGCATACTTGATGGTTCCCCAACTCAATACGGAGGTCCTCATAAAGTTTTTTGATAAAAAACACAAGATGCTTCAGGCGCCAAATCCATGGGCTAATACACTCGAAAAATTGATGAATTTGCGTGATACCTAAAAAAGGGATTGTAGATGCGGAAATGGGTGCCACAAAAATGGTGTGAGCATATGTGATTGTTCCTCATCTCAATATGGAGGTCCTCATAAAGTTTTTTTAGAAAGAAAATTTTTGGATGCTCCAGGAGTCATATCCATGGTCTAATACACACGAAAAATTGAAGAATTTGTGTGATTCCTCAAAAAGGGCCTATAGATGCGGAAATGGGTGTCAAAAAAATGTTGTGAGCATACGTGATGGTTCCCAACTCAATACGGAGGTCTTCATAAGAATTTTTGAGAAAAAAAATTTGGGTGCTCCAGGCGCCAGATCCATGTGCTAATACACATTAAAAATTGTGGAATATGCGTGATTCGTAAAAAGGCCATGAAGATGCAAAAATGGGTGCGAAAAAAATTGTGTGAGCATACGAGATAGTTGCCCAACTCAACACAGAGGTCCTCATAAAGTTTTTTTTGAAAAAAATGGGTGCTTCAGGCTCCAGATCCATAGGCTAATACACATGAAAAATTGAGGAATTTGCGCGATTCCTAAAAAATGGCTTGTAGAAGTGGAAATGGTGCAAAAAAATGGTGTGATCATACGTGATGGTTCCCCAACTCAATATGGAGGTCCTTATAAAGATTTTTGAGAAAAAAAATTAGGTGCACCGCGCGCCAGATCCATGGGCTAATACACACAATAGATTGAGGAAGTTGCGCAATTACTAAGAAAGGGCCTATAGATACGGAAATGGACGCTAAAAAATGGTGTGAGCATACTTGGTGGTTCCCAACTCAATGCGGAGGTCCTCATAAAGTGTTTTGGTAATAAACTTTGGGTGCTCCGGGCGCTAGATCCATGGGCTAATACACTAGAAAAATTGAGGAATTTGCGTGATTCCTATAAAAGGGCATGTAGATGTTGAAATGGGCACGAAAAAAATGGTGTAACCATAGGTGATGGTTTCCCAACTCAATACGGAGGTCCTCATAAAGTTTGTTGAGAAAAAAAATTAGGTGCTCTGTGTGCCAGATCGATGGGCTAAAACACAAGAATAATTGAGGAATTTGCACGAGTCCTAAAAGAGGGCCTGCAGATGCAGAAATGGGCGCGAAAAAAATGATGTGAGTATTCGTGATGGTTCCCTAACTCAATACGGAGGTCCTCATTAAGTTTTTCTAGCTAATACACACGAAAAATTGAGAAATTTGCGCGATTTCTAAAAAAGGGCTTATAGATACGAAAATGGGCGCAATGAAATGGTGTGAGCACGTGATGGTTCCCAACTCAATATGAAGGTCCTCATAATGATTTTTGAGAAAAAAATGTGGGTGCTTCGGGAGCCAGATCCATGGGCTAATACACATGAAAAATTTTAAAAAATTCGCGATTCCTAAAAAGGTGCATGTAGATGCGGAAATGGGGGCGAAAAAATGGTGTGAGCATACGTGATAGTTCCCTACTCAACACGGAGGTTCTCATAAAGTTTTTTGAGAAAAAAAATTGGGTTCTCCGAGCGCCAGATCCATGGGCTAAAGGAAAAATTGCAGAATTTGCGCGATTCCTAAAAAAGGCATGTAGATTCGGAAATGGGCGCAAAAAAATAGTGTGAGCATACGTGATGGTTCCCCAACTCAATACAGAGGTCCTCATAAAGTTTTTTGAGATAAAAAAAATTGGATGCTCCGGGCATTAGATCCATGGGCTAATACACACGAAAAATTGAGGAATTTGCGTGATTTTTTAAAAAAAGCATAGAGATGTTGAAATGGACACGAAAAAATGGTGTGAGTATACGTGATGGTTCCCCAACTCAATACGGAGGTCCTCATACAACTTTTTGACAAAAAAATTGGGTGCTCCGGGCGCCAGATCTATGGGCTAATACACACGAAAAATTGAGAAATTTGCATGATTCCTAAAAAAGGCCTGTAGATGCGGATATAGACGCAAAAAAATGGTATGAGCATACGTGATGGTTTCCCAACTCCATACAGAGGTCATCATAAAGCTTTTTTAGGAAATTTTTTTTAGGTGTTTCGGGCGTCATATCCATGGGCTAATACATATGAAAAATTGAGAAATTTGCGCGATTCATAAAGAATGGCATGTAGATGCAGAAATGGGTGCGAAAAAAATGGTGTGAGTATACGTAATGGTTCCTTAACTCAATACGGAGGTCTTCATAAAGTTCTTTGAGAAAAAAATTTGGGTGCTCCGGGCGCCAGATCAATGGCCTAATACACATGAAGAAATTGAGAAATTTGCGTTATTCCAAAAAATGGCCTGTAAATGAGGAAATGGGCGCGAAAAAAATAGTGTGAGTATACGCGATTGTTCCCCAACTAAATACGGAGATCCTCATAAAGTTTTTTGAGAACATTTTTTTGGGTATTACGGGCGTCAGATCCATGGGCTTTCAAAAATGTGCGTACAATACTTTTGCGTTTCCGAGCTAAAGTTCTAGCACAAGAAAGTCAAAGTATATACTTTATTCGATGTAAAGTCTTTGCTTTTTGGAAGATCCACTATAATAATGAAAAAGATTTCTGCATATACGCCCAAATTGGTCAATAATATCATAATCTAATAAATCGGACCAAACTGATTTACTAATGGGATGCCTTAATATGTTACAAAAGTGTGCTTTAGCTAATGATCCAATCAAAGGAATAATTGGAACAAGGGTTAATACACACGAAAAATTGAAGAATTTGCGCGATTCCTAAAAAGGGCATGTAGATGCGGAAATGGGCGCCAAAAAATTGTGTGAGCATATGTGATGGTTCCCCAACTCAATACGGAGATCCGCATAAAGTTTTTTGAGAAAATAATTTTGGGTGCTCCGCGCGCCAGATAAATGGGCTAATTCACACGAAAATTGAGAAATTTGCGCGATTACTAAAAAAAGGCTTGTAGAATCACATCTAAACATCTACATTTTTTATCACAAACTTGAAAATTCCTTCATTCTTTCTTAATTAAACTTCGTATCCATTCAAACTATACATTATATAATTTGGAACAAATAAAATATATATTTGTACTCTTATTTTTTTGTGTACAATTTGGATGCACCAATTGGACAAATGACAATCTAGAATTTTAAGAAGAGAAGTCTCAAAATGGTTACACAAACATCATCGTGGAACTGAATTCACTTTTGATAACCAACATGCTTAAGGGGGAAAAAGGCTAGTAGCTTCAGGTTGAACAGAATCATAGAAGCAACTTCTTCAATTTTAGCTCTTGCTAGTATCAAGTTTGAGCATTGCTACGGAGAAGCCAATAAACTTGAAGACTGGCTAGCAAAGATGACGAGGAACTCTCAAACTAACAACATTTATCTTTCGACTCAACAACTTCCCAAGGTCGCAAAAGGACTTTTCATTATGGATAAGAGACAAGTCCTGAATATGAGGTCTAAAATTGAGAAGGAAATTTTTTTTGTTAGTTAGACTTCTCTTCTTGATGTAGTATTGATGGGCAATAAGCAGATTTTTGTGTTGGTAGCCCATTTTTTATAGATAGTTTCTTTGAGCAAATTTTAGGAATAGCAAACATAAAAGCATATGTGATTTATAGTTACAGTTTTGTTATTTGCGCTCCATAGCAAACTATGTTTTCTATGGAGCATTTGATTTGTATAAATCGCAAGCAGATATCTCGTTTGTATAAAAGTGCAGCGATTGTATATGTATATCGATTAGATAATTGTATATATGTAACTACTATGTATATGTATCAATGATTTTGTTTGTATATTTTCATAAAATTTGAATTTGTATACAATTGAATCGAATTAAAATATTTGTATATCAAATCTCCCTCTTTCTCTCTCGCTCTCTCTCTAACACAAATCATACATTGTAATTTGTATAATTTGTGTTTAAATAAAGAGAGAAAGAGAGAAAGGCAAAAGAGAACTAGACTGGGGAAGATTTGTATTTATATAATTATAAGTGTATAGGAAGAAAAGATATGTATTTGTATTTGTATTTGTATATACAGTTCTCTCTCGCTTTACACAAACACAATTTATACATTTGTGCTTGTATAAAGTGAGAGAGGTGAGTGAGAGAGAGAGAGGTGAGCAAGATTCCATAGTGGCGACCGAGATTCTCTGAATGACAAATTGTTTGTTACGAATTAGAATTAAATGAAACTATAGTTATATCATTTGTTTTGAATTAATAGTTTGCTATAATGCACAATTTTCTCTAGTTTCTATCCATGTGTTGTATTTAAATTTTTGTGATGATACACAACACCTCCAGTGCTACTGGATTAAAAAAGAAAGAAAAGAGAAGTCTCAATATATTTGATAGATGGTTCCTATGATCAGAGGCGGACCCACCCCTCTAGGTGGGGTGCACGTGCACTAACTAATTTCAGAAAAAAAATCATGTGTATATATATATATATATATAGAGAGAGAGATTTACAGAAATTAGGATATAATTAACGGTGCACTCATGAAAAGCATAGGACTGCCATTGTGCTGCTAGTACAAGCTAAAGTATCCACATGTGAGACCTGAGTTTGAATCTAGCTAGAGTGTTATTTCACTTTTTTTATTTGAAGTTTATCTTAGAGCTCATATTTGAGCTAAGGTAATATCGGTGCACCAAAAATCTTCAAATCCTGATTCGCCTTTGCATGTGATTAATTACATATTGGATTAGTTATTTTTAGTCAATACCACAACTAAAATGGATCGGGGGGAATATCATGATGTGAATTCAGGATCTAACCAGAGTCAAATTTATATATATATATATATATATATATATATATATATATAAAATATTGAAATAGCATAATATGATAGAATATTGCAGAATAGCAGAAATAGCAAAAATTCAGATTTTTGTAAATCCTACTCAGTACTCCCTCTCACTCGGTGTCCTATCATATTTATCTCAGAGTTTAACCAGTTTTTTCCCTTCTTTTTTTTTAAGTTACTACCCCGTTCATCTCTTTCTTTTAACCGGTATTCTTAGTAACTTCTTCTTTAACCCCACCCCGTAGATGGCCAACAAGACGTCCTGTAATTTCTGCGGACTTTTTAAGGCCTTTTAAACATCCTAGGAATTTACAGGTTAATATATCGTCGTTATCAAGAAGTTAAAAGCTTAATCATATACTAAGGGTAATTCTTAACATAATACATAATTTGAATACATAACACATAACTTAAACATAATTTACATAATTATTTTTAGTGAAAAATACAGGAAAACATAAGCGACTTACATAATTTAGACAGAGAGAGGTTTCCCTTTCGGGAACCCCGACTGACCCTTACACACTTAAAAACAAACTTTTTATACACACTAAATATTACAAGAGGGTCTTTTAGAGATATTTGGATTGGGTAGTGGAGAGGATTTTGCGGAACATTGGCAAGGGGAATATGTTGTGTGTTTTTCTTTTCTTTGGTTTTTCTTTCTTACTTCTCTTTAGTGTGGAGTAGTGTCTTTTTATAGAGGTTGAGAAATACTAGTGGCCAAACGTGGCCGACGCACTAAGATAGTGGGATAAAAAGTAGTGGCCTAAACTTGGCCGACACTTTTGAAGATAAGATCAAATAATACATGTCGGGTACACATTTGGGCCCCATCGTCACATGCATTATTGTCA
Organism: Solanum raphanifolium; assembly: GCA_036250405.1. Classification (NCBI taxonomy): domain Eukaryota; kingdom Viridiplantae; phylum Streptophyta; class Magnoliopsida; order Solanales; family Solanaceae; genus Solanum; species Solanum raphanifolium. The sequence continues at coordinate 6,105 of JAJOOE010018897.1, read as the reverse complement.
CTTATTGACACAAACTTTGACGCGTGCTTAACAGTTTTTTCCTCTTTGGAGAATAGTGATAAAGTAAGTACTCACACGACAAATGTGGGCATACCCACATGGCACACTTTATTCCTACTTTATTTTATTGTCTTTGCCTTATTTTGTCTTTGTTCGTCTTCAGGTATCAAGGTTGTGCAGAGCTATGGAATCAAAACTCATTTCGTCTCATCATCTTCATTAGGATCTTGAGCATCTTGATAATATGAATGTTCTCCATAGTCTTCTTCTTCGGAACTTAGGGATCTGGTTATATTATTACCCAAAGTGTCTCTCCTTGAGCTTGTATTAGTTCTGTCTCATTCTGTATTTATACGTTCTGTATCTGGTACCAGTCTGTCTCCACTTGGATCTGGATTTTGTGTAGTAATTACATGTTTATCCTATCCTTGTTGGAAAAACTTTTCTAAAGTCTTTTTTATTATGCTCTCTATTTTATCATTTTTTTTCTTTTTATGTAGAATAGTTTTCTTTGTTATTGTCTCTACCTGGGTAAATGATCTGGGTAACCTTCTTCTTGATGAAGAACCTTCATCTTCACTTTTTGGCAAAGTGACAGCCATAAATGGGTTTGAGGTGTCTTTACTGGCTACCGTTTGAACCGGACTAGCTGTATCTTTATCATCTGATACAGTGGATCTTTTTGCATTCGTTAGGGAATGCACACCCTGCTCATCCATTTTATCTTGAGATGGAAAACTCGGTTCTGAAGTCTGTGTACTGGTATGAATCTTTTGAATGGAGTCTTTGCCTTTGAATAACTTTACCTGCTCCATTAGTTTAGCATTTTCTTGGAGTAAAGCTTCTACCTTTGCATTTAGTCTCTTGAAAGCTTCGGTCGTTGAAGAACAGTGGTCGCAGAAGATTATTTTATCTGTGTCTTTTTGGATATTGTATTGCGGGGTTTTTTTGTGGATTTTGTCTGAGGGCTGGAGAGATATAGTAATTTGGACCAAGTATCCCTCTTGCATAATTTAATGCTTCAGTGAAATCATTAAAACCTTTAAAAAGAGGAGTTTTAACTCCGTTTATAGAGTCTAGTACTTCTATCCAAGTTTGAAAAATACCATTAGTTTTACCATGTATTACCACATAGTATTTAAATTTGTTCTCTCTACTTTTGTCGGTAAAGTATTGACATAATGCATTTAATGAGGCTATACAATATTTATTATCTTTCTTACTATATGCCATCCATAAATTGTCTGCTAAACATTTCTGAGGTTTATCTAACACACATTCTGGCAGTTCTCTAAAAGATAAATTTGAATTTGGGTAACTTATTAAACTATGCTTACCGAAATACATACGGTCCATCATTTCTATTGCAGTTGTCTGAGGTCTAAACTTCATATTACCTAATAGAGTTTGAGTGTATATGTCTGATGCTGAGGCTACTCCTTTGCCTTTGTTTATTGAACCTGTTGGTCTCATGCTGAAAACAAATGTATAGTTAGGTTATTTTTATATTTAGTCTACTTAACTGATCTACTAGACTGTTATCTTTTCCTTTTATATATTCAAAGATATCATTTGGATAAATAGATATAGTATCCATAAAGTTTAGCCATCGTCTCTTGCTACTAACCTTTTGGTTTATCTTTTGATGAAATTTAACTATGGCTTTGCAGTCAGTCCGTACTAATATTTTATTTTTATTTAAAAAACTAGATGGATATGGCCCGTGCTAAGCACGGGCCCAACATTTAACATTTTCAAGTAATATATACTTCATTACTTTGCATAGTAATTCGGTGATGATGAAAAGAAGAAGAGAACAATAGTATAAAAAAAGTAGTACATGGGATAGTAAATGTGCATGTGAAATGGTTGATGTAGGTAAGCCACATGTATCTTTTACAAATGTCAGATCTAATAGACTTAAAACATATGAACTTCAAAGTGCAATAATACAACTAATTTCTCCCATTCCACAAACAACTTTACTGCAGACAGGTATCTTCTAAATACTCTTCAGTTGTTAATACCAGTCATGCCATGCTCCTAGTCCATACATACGAATACATGTTAGCCAGAAAACATTGTGGCTACTTTCCCTGAATATTTCGATTTCAAACAATAGGATAGGATATCAAATCTAGAAAAGTAGTGGCAGTAATGGATGGAGTAACCTTGAGCCACATATTAATGTCAAAAACAGTATATGACATACCGCAGCTTTTTGACTTCTGCAATAAAACATCCACTCACATTGTTGAGATTATGTTTCCACACTCATTGAAGATGATCCAGTACCTCATTTTCTTGGCTCGAAAAAAAATCAAGCTATCATCCAAATGCCAATTAGCTTCATAACAAGTTTGGTAATATGTCATCTACTGAAAATACTTATTTTACCCAAGCGTTTGCAATCATCAAGAAGACCAACTGAATGATAAAAACAATAAGCACATACTGACATGTGATGGCATGAAATAGAGCAAAATTGAAAATGATGTTTTGAATAAACCTCAGTTGGCAACCTTGCGTAATGGAAATACCAAGCTTTTTGCACGGCGATACCATGATAATAAAATTGTAATCTAAAAAGAAATATTTTTGCCCTGAAACATGTTATATAGACGGGATTTCATGCAATGCAGGAATCATGTGAACAGAAAGCGTATAATAAATCAAGAATTGCTAAAGTAAACAAAAGCACTAACCCAAGAAAAAAGTTGAAATTACAAGTATACCAAGTGGCTGTAGATATTCAAGGACAAGTGAAAAACACCATAAATATCATATATTCAAACTCCAACAAATAAATTATTTTTGATTATACCGACCAAAAAAAAGAGGAAAATATTGTTACTATAATACTTTTAGGCTTCAAGTATAAACTCCCAACAATATTAATGTGCAACAACAGGGTATCGAGCATGGTTAAACCATATCATTGATAGTTCTTATGTACGACTAACCTTCTGACTTTATGAAAACTGAATAAGATAATCAAATCAGTCATTTAGGAGAAAATATCTTTTACTCTATATTATGTATTTTTCTAGATACAATTCAATGAAGAACAAATATTACTTATGGAATTAAAATAATATATGATGATCAGGCCAAAGTCAGTAAAGTAACAAATTTATTAGAAAATATGGAAATGGTTCACAAGGAGTTCATTAGAAAGACATACAAAAGCATTATTCTTGGAGATAGTGGAGTTCCTAAGTTTTCTTAAGTTGTGGTCTTAATCTAACTTGATTAACACATAACATATGAACATTTTTGCAAGTGTTCGGCAAGCACTAAAGAACACGTGGGTTGTCACTGACTGAAAAAGAAAAATCATACAGTTATAACCAGCTTTCAGTTGGCGGAAGAGAAAGATTCTCAATGATACTCTCTTAGGTAGGCTAACCAGGAATTTAATTAAAAACCAAATGTACTCCATCCATGTTCTGTTTGTCCTTCCTCAACAATTATTTTTTAGTTTAATTTGAATCAATTGAGAATTTTCTGAATACTAATCATTTGATGAATTATCAAGGTTGATTAAACAATCCAGACATCATAAGAACAACTACTTTGATATGTAGTTCAAAGATGAGAAAACATTGTACACATGAAGAGGAAATACACTATTTTCAAACCTATTGTTGAAAAACGTTTTTCTTGAGCCGAAGGTCTATCGGAAACATCCTCTCTATCCCGCAAAGGTAGGAATAAGGTCTATGTGTGCCCCACTCTCTACATTCTCAACTTGTGGGATCAGACTGGGTATATTGTTATTGTAACTCAATGAGGTTCAACTTATATATTTGGAAAAAATAATCAAGAAGCAAAAAAATTGAAAACACTAAACTACTACTCAAACTGTCCATAGGCGTGTTGAGCATAGCAGCTATAGTTCCTGAAGTAGCATGAACATCAAATTTTTCTAAATGACCAGTAAATTCGAGTTGATAGCCTTACATAAAGCTGATCATAAAATATAACAAAATTCATTTTCCAAAATCTATTGATACCTTGAATCATTACCAGTAAATTTGAGCAGATGTTCTCTGTATTTTTCAAAAGAATAGAAGTTTGTATTCTTAAATGGAGCTGCATGTAGAGTATAATAAAATTTTGTTTCATAAATCCATTGATGCCTTAAGTGGTCAAATGTCTTGATAAGTTGCAAAATTTCCTTCACTCAGCACGAACTAAATACTCCAGCTTTAATATCTCAAGGAAAGGAATAAAAGTTCCTAAATAAAAACTGTTCATAAAAATAGTAGCACTCACAGCAAAAATAAAATAAAATAGTGAAGACAGTCAAAGAATCGGCATATTACAGGTTATATGTCAATTTAAAATAAAATGGTGAAGATGACCACAAAGAATAAGCATATAACAAGTTACAGTAAATGTCAATTCAAAAGGAACATGCCTCACTCAATGCCCTAAAGGAAATAGATTTAAGAAAGTATTACTATCATTCACATTGCAAAATTCAAAATCACAATCATGGAAGAAGCCTTTTAGCAAATAGAAGAATATTTAAACATGTCAAACTCATATGAGAAGAGTCTATCGCTATATTTCAGAATGTATGGTTAAAACATCATGCGCGTATATTATATAAGTATATTTAAACATAAATATTTCTGGGAAGGCGATATATGAGGTTGTTAACCTTCTTCAAGAGCTAATGAAGGCTTGAGAATTGCAACACAGGGTCAGCTCTATGCTATAAAAAGTAAGACAAATGCCTTAGCCCTCAATTTTGGGGGACCCAATATTTTTATCAAGAAGAAGAGATATGATGTGCACGTTAGAAGGATAGTTAATTGTCTAGCTATTGAAAAGTAATACCACAACCAGATAGTCATTATGGAGTATTTCAAATTGTGTCCAACGGAAAAAATATAAGCACAATATTTTTATAGGAGAACTAACAGGCACATACAAAAAACTAAAGGAATTAACCACCAAAGCATAGGAAAACAAGTAAGAGGTTGAGGCTCACAACAAATCAGTATAAAGAAAGAGGTCATATAAAATAAAACTAAGTGATAGAATAACGGAATATATAGATGAATCAATTCCAACAAAAGAAAATTACCCTATTGTAGGTGTTGACATCTGTTAGAATAGAAATAAGTATTTCCTACTTAAAATAGGAATAGGAATAGGAATAGGAATAAGAATAGGAATCCTAGTTGGAAAAGGATTCCAATGTAGTGTCTATAAATAGGGTCTCAATGTAACTATTTAAAAACACAATTCAATATTATTTTTCCCATATATTTCTCACATGGTATCAGAACATTGGTGAGAAACTTCAAGTCACCGTGTCAAATTCCGGCGACGACGGTTGGGACTGATTTGTGTCATCTTTCGTTCTGAAGGTGTTGTGCGAAAGACAACACCATCACGAGGCTCGGGAAGCTCAGGCGACCGAACCCCAAGAATTTCCACCGGAAAACAACCCCCCACGCGCCCCCACGCGCCCCCACGCGCCGTTCGGAGGTGGAAGTTTTCCGGCGAGATCTGTTCACGCGCCGGCGCGTGAACACTGCTCCGGTCATCTTTTTTCGAGTTGTTTTCTTCTGTTGGGGTCGCCCAGTAATTCCGACCAGAACCCATTCAGTTTTCTCTAGATCCGATCACCAGAATTAGGGTTCCGGTGATTTTTAGGCAGTTTCCGGCGAAAGCAGACCACTGCAGGGCAGTTTCCGGCAAGTTCCTGTAAAATCAGAATTTTCAGGCCACTGTGGCAGCTTCCAATATTTTCAGACCACTATAGCAGTTTCTGTCAGTTTCCAGCATACATACCAGTCTATGGAGAATCGACGAAGGAGAGAACATTTTGGAAAATCTCGATCCAAGTGTAGTCATTGTCATAAACCTGGACACACTCGTGACGTATGTTATATTTTGCATGGTCCACCACCCAGTTATGATCCTATTGTTCTAAAGGAATATAATGAGCTCCTTCGAAATCGTGCAAGTAAACAACGTTTTGGAAAACCTCGATCCAAGTGTAGTCATTGTCATAAACCTGGACATACTCGTGACATATGTTATATTTTGCATGGTTCACCACCCAGTTATGATCCTATTGTTCTA
>JAJOOE010018896.1:0-17956 GCA_036250405.1 Solanum raphanifolium | reverse complement strand
TAAATATCTATTATAGCTTTTTATTTCTTTCAATTGTTATCTATTGTTGTTTCCATATGATTCCCTTTTATTTAATTAAGGTTGAAATATGTTTAGTAAAAATATTACTAAAGGTAAAACTATCCTTTCTGTTATTTTAATATTTTGTTATTAATAAAAATCATCATGTAAACTAATAGCGTGATCAAGTTCCCTATTAAAGATAAAACACAAAAAATTCATTTCAATAGTAAAAAAACAAAATCAATGAAATCTTAAAAATTTAAAAATTATATTTCGTTGTTAAAATCTCATCTATCTTAAGGAAAATAAAAAAACGAAATTAATTAAAAGAAATTATCTAAATCATTAATTTCATAATTTACGGAAATCACTAAAATTGCGGAAGGAAAAGAAACTGATTCGGAGCATAACAAGGAATACAATATCCTATTAGTTATAGAGTCATTGATTAATGAGAAGTATAATTAATCATTAATTCGTTACTAATTGATTAGTTTTTTTATTTTCTCATTAGGATATTCAACTTTGTTATTCTTAACTGCAATTGGAAAAAAGCTTTATGATGGAAGCAATGGGTCCTTGGTGTGATCTTCCGATCGAACTTGTTGAAAGAATTAGTAAATTTGTCAACAGCCATATTGATATACTTCGCATTCGTGCAGTCTGCAGTTCATGGCGTTCAGCATTTTCTCCTAATTTCAAAACCCCCAAATCTCAGTTTCCCATCAATCCTCATTGTTATTTAATTGAATGCACTGTTTATGTTTTCCAACTTCCTCATCCTCCTCACACAGGCTGGTTGGGTAAGATTCTAAAAACCCTAGACGGAACATTCATGATTTTGAATCCTCTAACCAAAAGAGGAATCAAGTTTGTGTCTGATGATAAGAGATTGAATTTACTAGATTTTCGTGTTTCTCAAGTTTGTAAATCCTATCATGCGAAGTTGCTCTTAAACGGTGACCTAAGTTGTCAACCTTATGCCGGATGGGGTATATTTAAAAAAATCTTGCCTATTTGTAATGATCAAACCACTCATTTTTCTCTAATGGCAATTACTGTTAGGGATCACTTATTGTGTTTTAAGTCAGGGGATGACGACTGGACTACCTTGAAAGATCCCACTCGTAATAAGATTGTTGATATTAGTGTGTATAAAGGGAATTTTTATGCTGTTGATACTTATGGAGAGACCATAATGTATGACCCCTTCTCGTTTAACGAGACCAATGTATCTTCCACCGTAAAGATATCATCTTCAAGCTTATTTAACGAATGGGGTAGTAAGAAAAGACTAGTGGAATCAGGTGGGGAGTTGTTTCTGGTTGATATGTTTTTAGATACTGATGTTAAGACGGAGTTGCAAGGTTCTGGACCTTCAAGGAACAATCCCATGGAAATTAAGATTTACCGGCTTGATGAAGAACAACATGAGTGGATTAGAGTGCATACGCTAGGTGATCGAATTTTCTTTGCTGGTGACGACTGTTGTTTCTCTGTTTCTTCATCAGATTTTGGTGATCAGTGCAGAGGAAACTGTATTTACTATAAGAATGGAGATATAATTGTGGACATCTCGAGAAATGACCTTAGCGAGGAAGTGAAATTTAGATATAAAGGATTACATGATCAACACACAGGTATCATTACCTTACAAGATGGTAAGCTTGGTTCATTGTCATCCTTCCTCGAATATGCAGATATTTTCTGGCCACCTCCATCTTGGCTTTTTACCAAGGATCAGGCAGCTTCTAAAAAGTTTTCTCCTCGAATGTTGCCTTTTCTATTTGATACTAGTCATGTAAGCTCATGGCAGGATGAGAAGAAGCTTGATCCTAGACATGTAAGGTCGTTTTAAAAGGTATCAGGGAGGTTTTCAACTTGATACTTACTTGAAATAGATTCTTTGTTTATGAAACTCAATGCCTTTCTTTTATTTTATTCACATGCACTTCAATACTCCATTTAACTAATGCATTCGTTCCTTGATTGACTTGTTTATATTATTAAATGTTGACATCGACAGTTAACGTGCATGCTGCAGAACATTTTTAATATCCTTGATGGTGTTTGTCATGTGCCAATGAAGTTTCCAGATCAATATTGATAACCAAAAGTGTTGGATAACAGTAATGCGAACAAGAATCGTGTATCATGTTTATGTATTATGCATAAAAAGAAACAAATGTAGCTTTTAGGAGTTGCAACTTCCCGCTGATATATTCTATTACGTCAATGTTACTCAATTTGAAGTGTTCGGAGGTATAGTGTATTACTGCTACGAAGTTGAACAGTCTTTTACTCGTCTGTCTCCCGTTGGGCTCATGCATTTCATCAAACATTAGGATTTATACTTTTATAATATTACATATTTTTATCATTAATTAAGAGTTTTCTTTAATCATATATTGAGAAAAATACACCCAGCTATACGTATTTTTGCTACCAGATATACTAAAATAAGGAGAGAGATGAGTGAGATTTATTATGTATCCCAAATATATGTGAATTCACTTGGATACAGTGTATCAAAAAAAAATTACACCTAATTTTGACCCCATGTACATGTATCTGGACATATTTGAACGTATCTGGATGGTTTATAATATTGCAAGCCAGATTGTATTTAAGCAATAAACTTTTATACTAGTGAGATTTATATAAGTTTCCCTTCCTATATTGGCATTGAACAATCATCAACTAGTGAGTTAATTTTTGTAGTTAGGCCCAATTTCTTAATTATTGAGTTAATTAGTCCAAAATATGGTCCAATTTCTCATACTATACTATATTATCATGATATTACTTCTATCTTCATAGGACATACATGTTGTTACGTCTGATAGACTCTTGCAACTCATTTTGATCAGTTTCTACTTCGTAATAAATTAACTTGTGAGATTATATTCATTCTCATTAAAATCAGGAGGAGATGCACAAGGACATGAAGAGGTAGCTAGTAAAGAAGAAAGATGAAGCACAAGGAGATAATAATAATAAAATATGACAAGCAACAAGAATAATAAGAGTCTCTCCAGCAGTACAATCTAGGAATTGAACATGAGTACGAACACAACTCTAAAATGTTGTACCAATAACATTAAGGTCTTAAGAATTGAACACATTTTACTTTAGGAAAATCTACCAAGTATAGAAGCCTTTCAATGTGAGGACTCACTGCACTAAGTACAATTGAACAAGTAGAATAATGTATATGTCTATTTGTTCAACTTTATACAAATTTAAGTGTGTAATTATGCACAACTAAAGTTTAAGGGCATATATATCAGTTGAGGCCAAGTTAAAAGGACATATTTATGTATTATGTCTATTTAAATTGTTCTCTTGAAAGCTACATATAATGAGTTCTTCCATATCTTGGTCATTTGATTTATTAGAATATATACCTTACATGTAGCTGATTAGTAATTGTGATTTTAGGAACATCCAACATGGTGACATTTATCTAGAGAAACTAGCACAATGGTTAATGGTTATAAATGCCAACTTGAATTTTTCTTGAATTTCAATCCTCCTTGATCTTACAATTGGACTCCATAATTACATAGTTGAGCTTGAGCATGATCTAGCGAAGGATGATTGCGGATGAGCCTTAAAAGGCTGAATTGCTAATTATGAAAGTTGGAGTTTCATAATCTCTTTGAGAATTAAGAGTTACTGAAAAAAGAGTGTAAGGGAACTATGTATTGCCAAATGTAATAGTTTTACATTTAAAAGAGAGAAACGTTGATTTCTAAATAAGTTTATGAGTTCAGAGATGTTTCTGAGTATCACCTCTTTTGAGAGGATCTTTTGAGTAATTACCTCAAATTGAGAGAGAGTTATGTTTTATACATTTGAGCATGAGTTTATATATTAATGAGAGTAGTATTGAACACCAATATAAGGATGAGTTCAGACAACTCACATTCCTCATAAATCATGTAGCCAACATGGGTAAATGATCGTACTTTTTAGACGACTCTTTATTGGTTTCAAGCATAGCTTAGTGGATCCCCTTAGTTGAGGTGTTTTATACCCGGACAAGTTATAGGATAGTTCTGGCAGTGTGGGCGAAACATTGTATCATCACATAGCTCATAGTGATGGTTGTCGGTTAGAGAACCTCTCAAATAAGAGTGAAGAGTATGTTATTGTATTTTTATACATTTTGAGTTGATATCTACTGTTTTAAAAGCTTTAAATATTGCATCTCTTATATTTTTCTTTCATATTGGAGTTGAGTTGATGTGAGTATGTATTTCAGTCTTATCTGTTCAGCTATCTATGTTTTTGTTTTTTTCCTTACATGCTCGTACATTCAATGTATTGACGTCATTCGACCTGCATCTTATTTATGATGCAAATACAGGTGTTCAGGGTCATCAACAGGCGCTTCGTTGATACCATTTGCACTCCAGCTAGCTTTGGTGAGCCTCATTACTTACCGGAGGGTTTCAGACTCAAATTTCCTTCTTTGTTAAGCTGTCGAAGGGTCTTGTCCCGACACCTATTGATCTTAGGCATATAAATATGCCTAAGTTGTCAATAATTGCCTATGAATTGATGGAATTAAAGAATGATCTTTAGTTATTAGCTTGATTTTTATAGAACTTGTGATGATTGTGCACTAAAATACATGATTAGTCATTGCAGGAACTTTCAAGGAGCTTGGAGTCGAATGGAAGAAAAAAGATACGAAGGCGTGCGAAGAATAGATTAAGTGTGGAAGCACCTGGGCCTGGCGTACTAAGAGACGCGCTGCACCAGGCTTGAAAGATCAAAATGGCCTTCCTGGTGCTCTGCTAGGCGTAACGTGCCAACCCTTGAAGTTCTGAAGTGCCTTCCTGGCGCTCTGCTGGGCGCGCCGCGCCAAAGTGACAAATTTAGAACGCCTTTTCAGGCGCGATGCTAGGCTTGGCGCTCCACCCTGATGCCGACTTTTCCAGTGAAAATACAACTAAATAGGACTCCTTGTTGGTTTAGAATTGGGTCTTAGTTGTTCTAATTATTATAAATAGACTCCTAGGGCTCATTAGTGAGTGTTCGACTTTTATTGGGTGTGTAAAATCAAGAATTCAAGTTTGTAATAGGTTTTGATTTTCTAACTCTTCTATTTTCCGGAAATCGCATAAACAATTGTATTTTGTGGTTTTCAAATAGTATGAGGGACTAAACGTCCTAGTTCTGGGGCTGTAGTTACGAATGGATTGTTGATTATTAAAGGCTTTTGGAATTAATTCTTTGTTGTCAGTATAAGTTACTTATATATTCTTGTTTTAGTATTTTATGCTTGCGCACCATAAGATAAATATATTGTCTAATCTTAAAATCGAGAGAGATGGAGTTAGATAGACCAGAGAATATAGAGAGCTCGATAGACCTATTAGATTGAGGTGATTAGTGTTCAGGAGTGACGCCCAGACGAACACCTTTCTTGGTTACAAAACAAGATGAAATATAAATGCTCGCTAATTAGTCTATTTATCCCCGCTCAACAATGTAGTTAGATAGCTAACTGGGGTAGGAGACGAGAGGTGTGAACCCGACTAACTCTGTAAACCAGTAACTTGACAACTGAAATTAGTTCTAAGCCAAAAATATGATACAGGAAATTCAGTATATGCTACAGCCCTGGAATTGTCTTTTACTTGCTTGAATCATCATATTAAAGTCGTTCACAATTGGTTACTTTTATTTAGTGCATAATTATTAGTAGTTATAAATCATCATAATCTCTTAAACGGTTACTTTTGCTTTTATTTGTAGAATTAAGTGTTAAATATAAATTGATCATAAGTCCCTTGGGAGCGATAACTCGTTTCGTAAAGAATCTATATTACTTGCGCGACCACGTACACTTGCGTGTATACAGGGAAGCAATAAGTTTTTGGCACAGCTGCCGGGGACTTAGAAATAGATTTATATTCGAATCTTCTTAAGTCTACAATTAAAATATTCAAATATTAATTACTTGATCTTAGATTGTTTATTGCAGGCACTTGACTTTTAGGTCTGGCTCGGAAAGGAGAACTTGTCGAACCTTACAACGAACCAAAAGAGTTTTACGCCAGCACAGGAAAATGAATCGAGGACAAGGAGAATTGGGGTTAGGTCTTTCGGGAAACATTGATGAGGATAATCAAGACAACTTGAATAACTCGAAAAACGTGAATAACCAAAGGAACCCGAATAACGGAGGGAACTTGAATAACCAAGGAGTACCCCATGTCGTACCCGCAAGACCAGTCCATGATATGGCAGTCCCACTTACAGCAAACTTGGCATCTAGTATTACGAAACCTCCATCGAGGGTAGATTTGAACTAAAGTAGAGCATAGTACAAATCCTCCATTCTAATGGGTAATTCGCGGGTCTCCCCTACGAGGATCCTCAAATCCACCTTAGGAACTTCATAGATATTACTAATACATACATCCCAATTAGAGTCTCATCGAACTATGTGAGGCTGACGTTGTTCCCATACTCATTGTTAGGAGCCGCAAGAAGTTGGTTAGATTCTGAGCCACCAAACTCCATCACTACTTGAGATTATCTAGCAAATAAGTTCTTGAGTCGATTCTTCCCATCCAAGAAAACCTCTAAGCTGAGGAGTGAGATAATAAGCTTTACTCAAAATCAAGGGGAGGACATGTATCAAACTAATGAGGTACTTGCTCACACTTTCTTTAAGGGTCTAGATTATAATGCTCGTTCACTTCTTAATAGTGCAGCAGGTGGACATGCCCTAGCTAAAACATGTGAAGAATTGTTGACTTAGTCGATAAACTCTCCGAAGGGAACCAAGGGTATGAGGGCGAAATGCCTAGAACCACAACTCAAAAGGCTGCGGGGATCTTAGATATAGATCAAGCTACTGCCATAAATGCCAAATTAGATGCAATGCAACATCACATGGCCTTACATTTTAAACAGATGGCTCTAAATCAGGCACCGGTAAACGTTGTACAACAAGCAACCAATTGGTGTGAGGTACGTGGTAGTGGTACTCATGAAACTGAGCAATGTGAGGCAAACCCGGATTTTGTAAACTATGTGGGAAATGCGCAAAGGGGTGGAGTTCAACAAAATTATGGTAACACTTACAACCCTAGTTGGAGGAACCATCCTAACTTCTCATGGGGTGGAAACCAAAACCAAAATCAGGTGCAAGGGGCTAACCAATACTGTTCTCAAGGGGTTGGGAAACAATACCAAAATCCTAACAAAGGCGTAAATTCTAGTGCACCAAAATGGGGGATGACCAATGAAGGGCTCCTCCAAAAGCTTATGAATGAAATAAGGACCAAAATGAATGCTAGAATAGATAAGCAGGATGAGAACATTAGAAACATCCACATGTCCCAACTGAGTTTAGAGAAACAAGTTGCGCAAGTAGTTAATTTTCTGAACTTGCATCCCTAAGATGGGCTGCCCGGTGATACTGAACCAAACCCAAAGCAATTGCATACGGTAAGTACTAGAAGTGGGTTACAATTAGACGAACTAGCTCCAAAGAAGAGAAATACTGAAGTAAGTACCAAATAAAAGAAAGTGGAAGATGTAGTAAAAAACTCCAACATTGAGGTACCCATTCCTCAAAAGAAACTACCACCTCCGTTTCTACAAAGGCTCAAAAAGCAGAATGAAGATGAATGTTTCAGTAAGTTTTTCTCTCTCCTTTAACAGGTTCACATTAATCTGCCTTTGGTTGACATTTTGCAGGGTATCCCGAAGTATGCTAAATACGTGAAGGACATTGTGGCTAACAAGAGGAGGCTTACGGAGTATGAAACTGTAGCACTTACTGAAGAGTGCAGCTCTAGGATTCAAAACAGACTGCCCAAAAAGTTAAAAGATCCAAGTAGTTTTACTGTGCATATTACAATTGGGCAAAGTGTTCAAGCCCGCAGATTGTGTGATTTAGGGGCAAGTATAAATCTGATGCCCTTATCATTGTATCTAAAGCTTGGGTTGGGTAGTCCAAAAAGAACCATTGTTATTCTCCAACTCGCTGATAGATCCATTGCTAGGCATGAGGGGGTGGTAGAAGATGTGTTAGTTCAAGTAGGTTCATTGATTTTTCCTATAGATTTTATGGTTTTAGATTTTGAACCTGATTCTGAAGTTCCATTCATTTTGGGACGTCCGTTCTTGGCCACGGGTAGGGCATTAATTGATGTAGCAGCTGGTCAGCTAACTATGAGGGCTCATGATAAAGTTGAGGTATTCGATGTTTACCATGCTTTAAAATTGCCTTCTATCTATAAAGAGTTGTCTGCTATTACTGTGGTTGATCAAATAGTACAATCACAAGTAGTTGTGCCTGAAAATCCCTTAGAAAGAGTGTTAGTGGGTCATGAGATAGAAGGAGATACTGAGGCACAAGAGATTGAATCATGCTTGAATCTAGCACTAGTTGGCACTCGTAAGCCTCTAGTGGAGTTAATAGATCGCGAGTTAGGGCCCCCACCAAAGCCATCGATAGAAGAAGCTCCCAAGCTGGTACTAAAAACTCTGCCAGCTCACCTAAGGTATGCTTATTTGGGTACTAATGAAACTTTTCCTGTTATACTTTCTACAGAGTTGTCTGATTTACAGGTTGATGCAGCATTGAGGATCTTAAAGCAGATGAAGAAAGCAATTGGATGGCAGATGGCTGATATTTATGGGATTAGTCTGATGTTATGTATGCACAGAATTTACATGGAAGAGGATCACAAACCAAGGGCACAACATCAACGTCGGCTAAATCCTTTGTTGAAAGAAGTGGTAAGAAAGGAAGTAATAAAGTGGCTAGATGCTGTAATTGTGTACCCCATCTCTGATAGTAAGTGGGTAAGTCCGGTATAATGTGTTCCCAAGAAAGGAGGTATGACAGTGGTAAGGAACGAAAAGAATGAGTTGATCCCTACTAGAACAGTGACCGGGTAGAGAATTTGTATGGATTACCGGAAACTAAATTATGCTTCCCGAAAAGATCACTACCCTGTTCCTTTCATTTATCAGATTCTTGACCGACTAGCAGGGCAAGAGTACTATTGTTTATTAGATGGGTATTCCGGTTACAACCAGATCTTAATTGCCCCCGAGGACCAAGAAAAGACCACGCTCACTTGTCCTTATGGTACCTATGCTTTCAAACACATGCCCTTCGGACTTTGCAATGCACCGACGACTTTTCAAAGGTGTATGATGGGCATTTTTCATGATATGGTGGAAGACTTTGTAGAGATGTTCATGGATGATTTCTCCGTCTTTGAGAAGACTTTTGAGGTATGTCTCCGGAATCTTGATAAAGTACTTGCTAGATGTGAGGACACTAACTTAGTTCTAAACTGGGAAAAATGTCATTTTTTTGTTAGAGAGGGGATAGTGTTGGGACACAAGGTGTCTAAGGCTGTTTTAAAGGTTGATAAGGCCAAGGTAGAAGTTATTGAAAAATTGCCCCCTCCCATTTCTATAAAAGGGGTGCGTAGTTTTCTTGGTCATGCAGGCTTTTACTGGCGATTCATCAAGGATTTTTCCAAGATTGCAAGACCTATGTGCAGCCTTTTGGAGAAGGAGGTGAAGTTTGACTTTGGTGCGATGTGTTTGAAAGCTTTTGAGATGTTGAAGATGAACTTAATTGAGGCTCCCATCTTAATTGCTCCTGATTGGGAATTACCATTTGAACTCATGTGTGATGCAAGCGATGTAGTAGTGGGTGCAGTGTTGGGACAAAAAAAGAATAAAGTGTTCCACTCGATCTATTATGCAAGCAAGACCCTTGACTCTACACAAGCTAATTACACAGTGACTGAGAAGGAGATGCTGGCTCTAGTGTTCGCTTTCGACAAGTTCAGATCGTATTTGGTAGGTACTAAAGTGATTGTTTTTACTGACCATGCAACTATTAGGTACCTATTCAACAAGAAGGATGCTAAACCAAGGCTGATTCGATGGATATTGCTTCTCCAAGAATTTGACCTTGGGATCAAAGATAAGAAAGGTACTAAAAATCAGATAGCGGATCACTTGTCCAAGTTGGAAGATTTTTCCCATGTGCATAAAGGTGAGCAAATCCGGGAAGAGTTTTCGGATGAACAATTGATGGCATTAGATATCTCTCAAGTGCCATGGTATGCAGACATTGTGAATTTGATAGTAAGTGATGATTATCCTCCGAGTGCAACCACCCAACAAAAGAAAAAGCTCAATTATGATGCTAAGTTCTATATCTGGGATGAACCATTCTTGTTCAAGCAAGGTGTGGACCGGGTAGTGAGAATATGCATTCCGGAGTCTGAGGTTCACAAAGTGCTTGAAAGTTGTCATGCTAGCCCATATAGAGGTCACCATGGAGGAGAGTGCACTGCTCATAAGGTACTACAATCTGGGTTCTTTTGGCCCTCGTTATTTAAAGATTTTATTGCTTTTGTGAAGGGTTGTGATAAATGCCAAAGGTTGGGTACTATTTCAAGAAGACATGAGATGCCGCTAAGTAACACTTTGGAGGTGGAAATCTTTGATGTGTGGGGTATTGATTTCATGGGTCCCTTCTTACCATCTAATGGAAACCAATACATTCTTGTGGCTATGGATTATGTGAGTAAATGGGTTGAGGTTGTCGCTCTTCCTTCGAATGATTCAAGGGTGGTGATAAAGTTCATCAAGAAGCACATATTCACTCGCTTTGGAACTCCAAGGACAATCATAACTGATGGAGGTAAGCATTTCATTAACCAACATGTTAAAAACCTTCTTGCTAAGTATGGTATTCGTCATAAGGTTGCTACATCTTACCATCCTCAAACGAGTGGCCAAGTGGAGGTTTCGAATAGAGAGGTGAAGCAAATTTTGCAGAAAACAGTGAATGCTCAGAGGAAAGATTGGTCTGAGAAGCTAGATGATGCGTTGTGGGCATATAGGACTGTGTATAAGACACCCATAGGGACTTCTCCCTATCACATAGTATTTGGAAAAACATGTCATCTTCCGGCGGAATTAGAACACCAAGCTTATTAGGCGATTAAAAAGTTGAACTTGGACCCCGAGCTAGCCGATAGAAAGAGAGTGAATCAATTGCATGAACTTGAAGAGTTTAGGCTCCATGCTTATGAGAATGCTAAGCTCTAAAAAGAAAAGACAAAGAGGTGGCATGACACGCACATAGTTACTCGTACTTTCACTCCGGGAGTAAAAAGTACTACTCTTTAACTCTAGATTGAGGTTATTCCCCGGAAAACTAAAGTCTAAATGGAGTGGTCCTTTCGAAGTGGTAAGAATGACACAACATGGAGCTGTGGAACTTAAAGATGAGTTTGGCCCTACGTTATTGGTAAGTGGACAAAGAGTGAAACACTACTTTGGTGAGGATTCGAATTGTTCGGGAGGCTCTTAAGCTAAATGATGAATGATACAAGTTGTGTCGTGCCGCGATGTTAAATCAAGCACTACATGGGAGGCAACCCATGAACAATATGTAATAGATAGGTAGTCGTCTTTGCATTTTCGATTTTTTTGTTTTAGCGTAATTTCAATTCTTAGAATATAGGTTAGTTATACTAGATAGGATTTTCTTTCATTATTGTAACTTAGTGTGTAATAGTGAAAAAAAAAATTGTAGCCAGGCGCACTGGCATAAAAGTTCAGAGGAGGAGTTGGGGTGCAGTACTGGAGCGTCACCCCTCCATCGTGCCAACACCCAACAGGTAGGCGTATTAGCAGGCGCGCCGCGCCAAGACTTAATGTTCAGAGCGCCTTACTAGGCGCTCCCGTGGCGCACTGCGCCCCCATCGCCCCCACGCCCAGATTTTTTGGAAACCGAATTTCGACCCAACCCGCTAATAATAAAACCCATAACTCCTACATTCATCCCCTATTCCCATTATTCCACCAACCCAAACCCCAAAGTTTCTCCCACTCTCTTCTCTTCCTCTTGTTCTTCCCTCTCCAAATTATTTAGAGGCTTCATAGATAGTTAGAAGTTGAGGAGTCTCTCCATATTTCCCTTGATGTTTTGAGACTTTGAGTCGATTACTTATGTTTATTTAAGTATTCCCAGACTTTTATTGAGTTAAGTTGTTATTGAGACATTATGAGCTAACCTTTGCATTTGGAGTTTCCATTTTGCTTGAGTAAGTCTTCCGCTAAGTATTCGGCCAGCCAAGGGTTCGTGTGGGAACCAACAATGGTTCTCGAGTGTTGGCCACATCCAGAGTGTAGGCTCGAGGCGTGACAGTAAGACGAATGTGTCTATTTGTTTAATTTTATACAAATCTAAGTGTCTACTTGTGCACAATACTCAAAATTGAAAGGGCGTAAATATTAATTAAAGGACATATTTATAGATTATGCTTTATTTTTAAATATGTCAAACCAACTCTATTTAGTCCCAAATTTTATAAATTCATTCGAAACAACCTAGTGAACGATATTCTTGTGAAACTAACATCACTACTTTTGGAGTTTTAGGTTAGGTTTAAAAGCTCAAAAGTACAAGGTCGCGGATTGGGTCTCCAACAAACAATATGATGGCAATATCTCCTCACATGTGGAGAGATTTTAGTGGATTTTGCTTGACATAAGCAGAGGCGAACCCACCTTGTTCGGTGGGGTGTATGTGCACCTGTTAACTTCGGAAAAAATAATGTGTATATATGTATATTTATTTTGGGAAACCGGCAGAAATTATGATATAATTAACAATGCATTCATAAATATCATAAGAGTTTTCTTGTGTTGTTGGTACAAGGTAGAGAAACCACTTGTAAGACTAGGGTTCGAATCCAGTAAGGCTATTTGTTTTCATGAACTTTTCTAGTTAGTTTTTTGTTTTTTATTCTACAAATGGAATTTTATATGAAATTTCAATTTCAAAATCTCAATCTTATAGGAGGGATTGAAAGCGACATATACCTAATTTGTTTTTTTTTTTTTTTTATTATCGTAGAAGTGTAACAAATAGATGCATTTAGCATTTTAGCTTTAGTTTAAATTCATATAATCATATTTTTATATATAAATTTAACTGCTTATTCAAAAGTTTCATAGTACTTTGTTTCAATTTATATAACTCAGCTTGACTTGACACAAAGTTTAAGAAAGAAAAAATAATTTTGAAACTTGTGGTTTAAAATGAATGATAAATATTTGTGTGACTAGAAATCATTCATTAAGGTTAAATGAACATTTTAAAGTTAAATATAAAAATATGTCATTCTTTTTAGACGGACTAAAAAGAAAAATAAGACATAAAATGGAACAAAGAGAATATATAACTAATTACCACCTTTTAGAATTACATATCACGTTAGAGGTTAACTTCTCTTTACTGGCAGTGGACAAGAAAATTCCACCGTCAGTTTATTTTTAGAAATACTTATTTCTTTTAATTATAATTTTACATTTAAAGAATAATTATTTTTTAGTTTCTCCTTTTCTTTTATTTTTTAAAACAAGTTTTACAGATCTAAGGTTTATTTTTTTGAAAGAACGTTCAAGTATTTTTGATACTATCGACTTTTGAGTATTATTTAAATAAATTGGATTACATATGATAATATATGAATTAAAGGTTGTTTTCAATTAATTGTTATATTGTTGATTGAATGAACTAAGTGCCCGTTTGGATTGACTTATTTTAGGTGCTTTTAAGCTAAAATAGTTTTTAAGCAGTTTTGAAGTATTTGGGTAAAGTTAAAAAGTGCTTACAAGCACTTATTTTAAAGCCAAAATAACAAAATAAGTCAAAAGCCCTAAGTTAGAAATACTAACTTATGACTTATAGTCATAAGCCAAAAGCCAATCCAAACAGGCCCTAAGAAGAGAAACTATAGTATGAAGCAATAGAAACGCTTATCCAAAAAAATTCATGTTGAGAAGAAGACTTAATAAGTTATGAATAATTATTTTATGAAATTAATTAGTCTAAATTTTAAAAAGTAGAAAAAGAGATTAACTATTATCCACCAACTATGGACAAGAAATTTACACTGTCAATTTATTTGTAGAAATACTTAAATCATGCGCACTTACACTCTCTATGATGCTATCCATTTTCATAAAAGAAAAAAACAAAACCTTTTACAGAATTAAAATCCTACCCAAACGAAACTTCATATAAGTCCATTTAAAACAAAAAAAATTATATGTGGAAAAGTTACCGAGTTCTAATGAATGTAAAAGTAGCTACGGAAAAGGATCATATTTGTCCTTATATTGTAGAAAAGAATTATATTTGTTCTTTGTCATACTTTTTTTGAATTATCCTTATCATCCTAATTTAGACACATATTTACCCTTCAACCGTTAAGTCACATATTACCACTTTATTATCCTATGTGGCATGTGTACGCGGGTATATTTATTCCACTTAAAATTTTCTCCTAAATTAATTATTATACTCACTCATCTAACCTTAGAACCCACTCCTAATACATTTTTCGCCCTCAAGAAACCATGAGACTTGTTTAAGGCTATACGGAGCGGGTTGAAGTGGGGATTTTGAATATCAGGTTTTGAAGTAAGGATGATAATGGGGAGGGACAGATGTGGGGCGAGGTGAGTTTAAGGCTATACGGAGCGGGTTGAAGTGAATTTTTTTAAAAATATGTGGGGTGTGGCAGGTTGCGGGTATATTTTATTTTATGTGGGTTTAAACTTAATTTTAACTTTTTACATGTTATAAGAGTGATAGAGTATTGTTTATTTAGATAATTTCTTTAAAACTACTAAAATATTCAAGATAATAAATGAAAATGGTTCAATAAAAATAATACAATTTCTTATATGTTTCCTAATTGACTTCTAAAAACAAAATTTTAAGTCACTATCCTATTAAATTAATACAAATTAAACATATTTTTATTTATTATATTATCATCATCAAAAGCATACTTAACACGTTTACCAGACATGCAATCATAACAAATACACATAGTTAGCATAGATAGGAGTTCATCTCCAGCAGGCATCGGAGCAAATCTTCACTAAATTAAAACACATTATTATTATTATTTTGCGTATGTCTAGACGCATAAGCAATAACTAAGATAAACATGGTGGAGCTAGCTAGCTAGCTACTCCGATTGATCCTTCAAAGCGACGCTTCACGTGGAGTAGTGTCAAATGGTTTTTGGAACCCATACAAAACTATGTAATGGGAAAAAGTGACAGACAGACAGGTGATGTTCCTAGTAATTTAATACTGATTTATTCAAGCATTCAAAACATAGTTACGAATAAAGAAACATAGGTTATAATTTTAGTATACATGGTGCAATGTATCCAAGAGTTCCCAATGTCTCGGTATGTGCCATGGACTTGCTTACGGCTAAAATTTTAGAGATGCCAAAATGAGCCACCATATCTTCATCCAAAAGAACATTGGCTGGCTTTAGGTCGCAATGAACTATTGGAGTGATCATGACATGACCATGATGTAGATATTCAAAACTATCTAAATTTTACATGTGTATAAATTCATGAATTTTCTTTTAAAATATGTCAAACCGTATTTGTTTGTGTGACTTGAAATAATCTCACTAAAGATAAAATTGACGTTTTAAAATTTAATTATTACTCCCTCATTTTCAAAATAATTGAATTGTTGGGATGTTTCATACCCCTTTAAGAAAAGAATATTAAGACATAAATTAGACATTACTTTCCATTTTTTGCCCTTATTAATTATTGTCAAATTGATCTTTAGAATAATTCAAAACAATTAAAGTTTCTTCATAGAAAATCTAAATGAAAGAATATTCAAAAAGTAGTCTTGAAAATTGAACAATTAAATTAATTTGAAATATGAAAATATCTCAATATTTCAATTATTTTGAAACCGAAAAAAGTATTAAACGTAGAAATGCGTCATTTTTATTTAGGGTCAACAAAGATTTTACTTTAACCATGTGGTGTTGTACTATTAAGAGTTTTTTTACTATATTAAGGAAGATACATGTATTTTTACTATCAGATACTAGGAGTGTTCAAAATCGAACCGTAATCGATAAGCCAACCACAAAATATATATGTCCAAAACATGAAATAATTAATGAGGAACTTACAAAAATGACTATATTTATAGGGTTATTGAAATTCAATAGCTATAAGTATGTTATTTATAAAAAATGACTACAATTTATATCTTTTTCTAGCTGTATTTCTTTATATGTTTTTATTTTTCTATTTATACACTAATACAGTTTTAATTACAATGAACTAAATAAGGAACATGTATTAATTGTGTAGCATATGAATACTTTGAATTCAAATTGGTATATCTATTTATAAGACTTAAAGTATCAATATATCAAGGATACAAGTATTTATAAAAACATAATTTATTAATATATCAAACAAGGTAAAGTATGACAATTAACATATGAACACGACAATTTGAAAAATGAATATATTGATGTTATATATTCAAAAAAATGAATACAATATAGTATATATATGAATACATTGTTGTTAAACAAAAGATGGATACATTGGACAACATAGAAACAAAAAAAATGGATATACTTGTATGCACAAATCACCATTTCAACTAGTGTTAATATTACAATACAAGTATCTATGTATATAAGTATTCTACTATATACAAATTTGACAATCACACAAACCTCAATCTCTTTTTGCTCATGTTCTTCCTTTACTACTTTTTTTTGTATAACTATAACCATTGTAATGGAGAAAACAAAACAATTCTTCAATCGAACCCATATAAAAATAGATGAAAATGTAGATGCATGGATACAAATATAATCTTCATAAAAAAGAGAGAAAAAATCAATTAAAAGATACTTGATGAATTCAAATCACAATCACACAAACCTCAATCTCTTTTTGCTCATGTTCTTCCTTTACTACTTTTTTTTATAACTATAACCATTGCAATGGAGAAAACAAAATAATTCTTCAATCGAACCCCTATAAAAATAGATGAAAATATAGATAGATACAAATATAATCTTCATAAAAAGAGAGAGAAAAATCAATTCAAAGATACTTGATGAATTCAAATCACAAAAATTGCTCCTAGAATTATCAAAAAGATCTTAAATTGGAAGGAATATGGAAGGAAAATTTGAGAATATGTGATATAGGAATATTGATGAAAGTGAAAGTATTAATGAGGATAAAAATAAAAACCTGATCACATAAAATGTGCCTAGACATAATTAATTATTCTTCTATTAATAATTTTCCTATTAATATTTAATAACTTTCTTGATTATTTGTATATAATTAACTTTGCTATTTATCGTGTAGCTAGTTATATCCATATAACATAAAAAAAAAAAACTATAGCTATTTATTTTAAATATATATTGATGTTTGTCATATTCTGTAGTTTTTCCATTAATAAGAAATGGAAAAATGTATTCTATCATAAAGTCTTTTATCAAAAGACTATATTAAATTTCACTTAGTAAGGATTTTTATTACACCAAAAATTTAGATCAATATTTGATTTCTCCTATTCTTTATTAATAAAATGAAGAAAAATAAATATCTATTATAGCTTTTTATTTCTTTCAATTGTTATCTATTGTTGTTTCCATATGATTCCCTTTTATTTAATTAAGGTTGAAATATGTTTAGTAAAAATATTACTAAAGGTAAAACTATCCTTTCTGTTATTTTAATATTTTGTTATTAATAAAAATCATCATGTAAACTAATAGCGTGATCAAGTTCCCTATTAAAGATAAAACACAAAAAATTCATTTCAATAGTAAAAAAACAAAATCAATGAAATCTTAAAAATTTAAAAATTATATTTCGTTGTTAAAATCTCATCTATCTTAAGGAAAATAAAAAAACGAAATTAATTAAAAGAAATTATCTAAATCATTAATTTCATAATTTACGGAAATCACTAAAATTGCGGAAGGAAAAGAAACTGATTCGGAGCATAACAAGGAATACAATATCCTATTAGTTATAGAGTCATTGATTA
>JAJOOE010018894.1:0-25081 GCA_036250405.1 Solanum raphanifolium | reverse complement strand
AAATTTGAGGGGCCTTATTTATTTTAGCAATAATAAGTATAGGTTTTTCATAAGAAAAATATTAAATACATTTGCAAAATAAATAAATTTTATTATAAAAAAAGTCATTAGAAGAAGTTTAAAAAAGGCTGAATGCAGAAACTCTTTTGTGAATAAAATAAAATGCAAGGTTGTGAAAATGCAGCATCTGGGAATCGATCCCACAACCTCAAAGTGGAAAACTGACACTCAAACCAGTGAACCATCCAGTTGTTTGTGTTCATGGGTTCATTCAGTTGCTATTTGACATATTTTAAAAATTATACATGTAATACATCGAGTTTTGTCGGATGACCACGGGTTCAAGTGACCCATTTTTTAAGCCTAAATTCGCCCCTGCACCACGTGTTTGGCCATAGTATTTGGAAAAAATATTTGACTTTTTAAAGAAATATGATTTATACTTGTAAGTTTTAAAACCAAGAAAATTTGGGCTAATACACACGAAAAATCAAGAAAGTCGCCTAATTTCCTAAAAGTTGGCTCGTAAATGAAAAAATATGCCTTAAAAATGGTGGAACTATACGTAATGCTTCCCCAACTCATTGCGGAGGTCCTCTTAAAGTTTTTTCGAATTTTTTTTGGGTGTTCCAAGGCGACGTATCCATAAGCTAATAGACATGAAAAACCAAAAAAGTTGCGTAACTCTTAAAAGTTGGCTCGTAAATGCGAAAATATGCCATAAAAAATGTCTAGAGTATACACAATGCTTCCCTAACTCATTACTGAGGTCCTCATAAAGTTTTTTCAGAATTTTTTTTAGGTGCTCCAAGGTGCCAGATCCATGGGCTAATACATACGAAAAATCAAGAAAGTCACGTATTTCCTAAAAGTTGGCTCATAAATGCGAAAATATGCCTTAAAAATGGCGAGACTATACGTAATGCTTCCCCAACTCATTAAGGAGCCCTCATAAAGTTTTTAGAAATTCATTTTGAGGGCTCCAAGGCGCCAGATCCTTGGGCTAAGACACATGAAAAATTAAGAAAGTCGCGTAATTCCTAAAAGTTGGCTTGTAAATGCCAAAATATGCTTTAAATAATGGTTGGACTATACATAATGCTTCCACAACTCATTACGGAGGTCCTCATAAAATTTTCAAGAAAATTTTTCGGTACTCCAAAGTGCTCTAGATCCATGGGCTAATAAACACGAAAAACTAAGAAAGTCACGTAATTCCTAAAAGTTGGCTTGTAACTGCAAAAATATTTCTTAAAGAAATGGTGGGACTATACGTAATACTTCCCCAACTAATTAAGGAGGTCCTCATAATTTTTTTTCATATTTTTTTAGGTTCTCTAAGGCGTCAGAACCACGGGCTAATATACACGAAAAACCAAGAAAGTCACATAATTCCTTAAAGTTGGCTCGAAAATGTGAAAATGTGCCTTAAAAATAGTGGGACTATACATAATGCTTGAGAAAATGATCAAAATGGTCCTTAATGTATGAGGGTTGTTTTACTTTGATCCTTAATATATTTTACTTGATCCATATAGTCCTTAATGTATTATAAAAGGGTATCACTTTAGTCCATTGTCCAAAAAGTAACAGATCCATCAAAAAGTCAAGTTAAGTTTTACGTCGGGACCCACAACAAAATAAATCAGGAAAACTTTTCCATTCCCCTTATAAGCCATAGCGTGAAAAGTGCCATAATTTTCTCCATTTTCATCTCTTTCAAGTTTCACTGTAGAATTATATAGTAAAAACACACTTACTTTCTTCTTTATTACCAAGAATGTTTATTCATCAAAAGAAATGGTGGCAAAGAATCAACTCTTTTTTTTTCTTACGATTTGGGTGTATCTTACTATCCTTGATGGTGGATCAATTTTGTCACCTTCAAATAAGGCTGTGATTAGAGCTTATGTATCCATCTTCAAATACTTTCTATTTTTTTATGACAATGAAAGACTTCAAGAATTGCTTATATTAGAAATCACTTATCATCATTGAATTAGAGTAGCAATTAGGAATTCAAAGACGAACTAAGAAAGAGAAAAACTTCTTCTTTCTTGACATTTTGCTGTAAAAAAAAATAGAAACTTTGTGTTTAAATGAGAAGAGAGAAGTTTCCTTCTGATGGCTGAAGCAAAAAAAAATGCACAAGCTCAGGGAAAGGGAAAGCTTGAGTTGTACGTGGGGTAGGGTTAAATTTAACAGAAATTTTTAATGAATCTGTTACAGTTAGGGTAAAAGACCAAACTGATCACTTTTTATAATACATTAAGGACCATATGGATCATGTGAAATAGTTTAAGGACCACAATAAAGAAACCCCCATACATTAAGGACCCTTTTGATCATTTTCTTCTCCTTAATGCTTCCTCAACTCATTACAGAGGTCCTCATAAAGTTGTTGCATGCAGAAATTAGTTTTTGGGTGCTCCAAGACACCAGATCCTTGAGCCAATTGACACACGAAAAATCAAGAAAGTGACATAATATCTAAAAAAATGGTTTGTAAATGTGAAAATATGCCTTAAAAAATGGTGGGACTATACGTAATGCTTTCCCAACTCATTACAGAGGTCCTCATAAAGTTTTTTCTAGAATTTTTTTTGGGTGCTCCAAGGCCCTATAAGTTGGATCGTAAATGCAAAAATATGCCTATAAGTTGGATCATGAATGCGAAAATATGCCATAAATTTTTTTTAGGACTATACATAATGCTCCCCAACTCATTACGGAGGTATTTATAAAGTTTTTTAGAACTTTCTTGTTTTTTCACGTGTATTAACCCATGGATCTAGCGACTTGGAGTATCCAAAACATTTTTCGGAAATTTTTTTATGAGGACCTCCACAATATGTTGGGGAAGCATTACCCATAGTACCATCAATTTTTAATGCATATTTTCGCATTTACGAGCCAAATTTTAAGAATTACGCAACTATCATATTTTTTTTGTGTATTAGCCCATGAATCTGGTGCCTTGGAGCACCTAAATATTTTTTTTTGAAATTTTTTATGAGGAACTCCGTAATGAGTTGGGGCAATCATTACTTATAGTCCCACCATTTTAAGGAATATTTTCGCATTTATGATCCAACATGTAGGAATTAAGCGATTTTCTTGATTTTTCGTGTCTATTAACTCATGGATCTGGCGCCTTGGAGCACCTAAAAAAGTTTTTTGAAAAAACTTTGTGAGGACCTCCGTAATGAGTTGGGGAAGCATCATTTGTAGTCCACCATTTTAAGGCATATTTTCAGATTTACGAGCCAACTTTTAAGAATTAAGACTTTCTTGGTTTTTCGTGTGTACCCATTGATCTGGCGCCTTCGAGCACCCTAAATTTTTTTCTGAATTTTTTTATGTGGACCTCCATAATGAGTTGGGGAAACATTACCTATAGTCCCACCATTTTAATGCATATTTTTGCATTTATGAGTCAACTTTTAGGAATTACGCGACTTTCTTAGTTTTTCGTGTGTATTATCCCATGGATCTAACGCCTTGGAGAGCCTAATTTTTTTTCTGAAAAACTTTACGAGGACCTCAGTAATGAGTTAGGGAAGAATTACCTATAGTCCCACCATTTCAGGCATATTTTTGTGTTTATGAGCGAACTTTAAGAATTACGCGACTTTCTTGGTTTTTCGTGTGTATTAGCACATGAATCTAATGCCTTGGAGCACCCAATTTTTTTTTTTGAAATCTTTTTATGAGGACCTCTGTAATGAGTTGGGAAAGCATTGCCTATAGTCCCACCATCTTTTAAGGCATATTTTAACATTTACGAGCCAACTCATAGGAATTAGATGAATTTCTAAGTTTTTCGTGTCTAAAGCTCATGGATCTGTGATACGTCCAAACTTACACCTCAATTAAGAGATATAAATGGTCGAAGTCAATTTATAGAACTCAACGTGAGTTGAGGTCGATCCCATAGAGAATCTCTTTACATAAATGATTTTACTGTCGCGTTTTACTCAAATGTCATTATTATTTCCTAAAGAAACAATTACGGAAAGTAAAATGGGTTTAGTTGTGATATTCTAGTAACTAAGATTTGTAATCAAAATCCAGATTAACAATTAACAACTTCACTTGGACTCACCCAAAATAGACTCTTCAAGACCCGTACACTGTATCATCACCACGGACACTACCACGACTCGTGACAATGGCCTTGGTCCGTGGTCTTCACTTGAACTAAGATTTGTAATCAAAATCCAGATTAACAATTAACAACTTCACTTGGACTCACCCAAAACAGACTCTTCAAGACATGTACACTGTATCATCACTACAAAACACTACCACGACTCGTGACAATGGCCACGTTCTGTGGTCTTCACTTGATGAATTTCCTCTTCAACTTTCCAATGCCCTTTCACTGAGTCATTACCATGGGCACCACGACGACTCGTGACAATGACCACGGTCCGTGTAGTTGTCCGTAGTCTTCACTTGGTAAATTCCTTTTTCAACTTTTCCTTGCCCATTCACTGGCTCACCTTTACGACTGGCACCACAGACAGTTATGAGGACCACTGTCCGTGAGGTTGGTCGTGATCTTTACTTGGCCCAACCTAATCTCAACTCCTCCAAGCCTTCTTACTGGAAATGCTTCACGCCCGGCACCACAGTTTGTGACAAGGACCACGACCGTCAGGTGCTCGTGGTCTTCACTTGATCACCATCATCTTCTCATTCTTTTTCCATTTTTTACACACAAGCAAGAATATGTCTACACATTCAACAAACACATCAAAGTATACACAAATACACTAAATTCTAGTATTAATCCTTAGTTTTCAAGCATCAAATGTGCCAAGATTTCGCGGCACATCAACCTGGCAAATTGGAGCACCCAAAAATTCTTTCTAAATAAACTTCATGAGAACCTCCGTAATGAGTGTGGAAGCATTATCTATAGTCCCACTATTTTAAGACATATTTTTATATTTACGAACCAACTTTTGAAATTATGCGGCTTTCTTATTTTTTTCGTGTGTATTAACCCATGGATCTAGTGCTTTGAAGCATCCCCAAATTTTTTCAGAAAAAATATTCTGAGGACCTCCGTAGTGAGTTGGGGAAGCATTACATATAACCCCACCATTTTAAGACATATTTTCGCATTTACAAGTCAACTCATAAGAATTATGTGATTTTCTTGATTTTTCGTGTGTATTAGCCCATGAATTTGTCGCCTTGGAGCACCCAAAACCTTTTTCAGAAAAATTTATGGGAACCTCCGTAATTAGTTGGGGAAACATTAACTATAATCCCATCATTTTAAGACATATTATCGCATTTATGAGCTAACTTTTAGGAATTGCGCGACTTTCTTTGTTTTTCGTCTGTATTAGATCATGAATCTGGCGCCTTGGAACACCCAAAAAGTTTTCAAATTTTTTTTATGAGGACCTCCGTAATGAGTTGCGAAAGCATTAACCTATAGTCCCACCATTTTAAGGCATATTTTCGCATGTATGAGCCAACTTTTAGGAATTATGCGATTTTTTTTTATTTTTTCGTGTGTATTATCCCATAGATCTAACGTCTTGGAGCAACCAAAAATTTTAACTAAAAAACGTCGGCGTTCATTGGTCCGAAGGGGCAAACATCCGCATTTTAAAGATTAAATGAGGTTAGGAACGAGAAATACCAAATTTCCTGTTTTACGTGTGCTATAGTCCATAGATTTTGGTGATATGTGATCCCGACGGGTTTTTGGTCGAAATATTTTGTGGGCATCTGTGATGACCTTATTAATGACGTGTGTTGGTTTGGAGGGGAAAACATCCTCTTTTTCAAGTTCAAAAAAGTTTCGAAAGGGGAAATATAAAATTTCTCGTTTTATGTGTGCTATAGCCAATGGATTTTAGGTGATATGTGATCCCAACGGATTTTTGGCCAAAATATTTTACAGACGTCCGTGACGACCTTATTTATGACGTGTGTTGGTTTGGAGTGGTAAATGTCCGCATTTTCGAGTTCAAACGAGGCACATAATGGGAAATACCAAATTTCTCATTTTACGTGTGCTATAGTCCATAAATTTTGGGTGATATGTGATCCAATGGGTTTTTGGCTGAAATTTTTTATGGGCGTTTGTGACGACCTTATTAATGGCATGCGTTGGTCCAAAGGGGCAAAAATTTGTATTTTCAAGTTCAAATGAGTCCCCAAAATGGGAAATACAAAATTTCTCCTTTTACGTGTGCTAGTCCATGGATTTTGGGTGATATGTGATCCCGACGTATTTTTGGCCAAAATATTTTCTGGTCGTCCATGAAAACCTTATTAATGACGTGCATTGGTTCGGAGGGGAAAGTGTATACATTTTAAAGTTCAAACAAGGCCCAGAACGTGAAATGCCAAATTTCCTATTTTAAATGTCCTATAGTCCATGGATTTTGTGTGATATGTGATCCCGACGGATTTTTGGCCAAAATTTTCTGTGGGCGTCCGTGGCGACCTTATTAATGATGTGTATTGGTTCGTAGTGGCAAACATCCGCATTTTCAAGTTCAAACGAGGCTCGGACGGGAATTATTAAATTTTCCATTTTACGTGTACTATAGTCCATGAATTTTGGGTAATATGTTATTTCGATGGATTTTTGGCTGATTTTTGGTGGATGTCCGTGAAGACCTTATTAATGACGTGCATTGGTCCATAGGAAAAAATGTCCACATTTTCAAGTTCAAATGAGTCCTTCAGAACGGAAAATACTAACTTTTCTATTTTTACGTGTGCTATAGTTCATGGATTCTAGGTGATATGTGATACCAACGGGTTTTTTCACTGAATATTTTTGTGGGTGTTCAAGATAGCCTTATTAATGGCGTGTGTTTGTACCGAGGTGAAAACATCCACATTTTCAAGTTCAAACGAAGTCTGGAACAGAAAATATCAAATTTTCCATTTTACGTGTACTATAATCCATGAATTGTGGGTGATATGTGATCCCAATGGGTTTTTGGCTGAAATTTTTCGTGGGCTACTGTGACGACATGATTAATAGCGTGCGTTGGTCCAGAGGGGTCAACGTCCGCATTTTCTAGTTCATGAATTTCGGGTGATATGTGATCCAGACGTGCTTTTGGTCGAAATTTTTTATAGGCTCCCGTGACGACATATTTATGACGTGTGTTAGTTTTGAGTGACAAATGTCTGATACGTCCAAACTCACTCTTCAATTAAGAAGTGTAAATGATCGATGTCAATTTACAGAACTCAACGTGAATTGAGGTCTATCCCACAAAGAATTTCTTTACAGAAAAGGTTTTACTATCGCGTTTACTCGAATGTCATTATTATCTCCTAAATAAACAATGACAGAAAGTAAATTGGGTTTGTATTAGATGTTATAATTACTAAAACTTGTAGTAAAAATCCAGGTTAACGATTCACATAATATTACGTTATAAAGTTGATTCAGTTGATTAAGAGAAATCGGGTTTGTGTTCGCGCCATAACTTTAGTTCTAGTGTTCTTCCGTAATTGAGTTTCAGGCAATTCAATGTTTACAACATTTATGCGAGTTAATTTCATCCGACACTTTTCAGTCTAATCAGACTAGTTTCATGCATGCCCTCTCGACCCTAGAGTGTTACTAACATTGACCCTCACTTACAATGGTTTAATGTTAAAGTTCTTTTCTCTCGAACTCAAAACTTTAACTCCAATTCGTTAGGTTAGTTCAACTTTTTCCTAACTGGTATTTCTCTCTCGAACAAATGCTAGTTACAAGCTCATTCTAAAGCGTGTACTTATCAAATTTGCAAGGATAAAATTACGTCATTGATGCCACAACCCCAGTAGTGGTATTTAGCCCCTCACGGTTTCACGTAACCAATCAGAGATATTGAATGAAAACATGATAGAAAAGACTTGTGAAAATCAGCAAATCAACAAGTCGCTTTAATAATTCAAGAATCATAATCCAAACTTCAAACTGATTTCAATGTTCAAACTTGAAGATCAAAAAGTCTGAATAATCGCGACTCGTTCATCGTTCAAGCTGAGATAAGATAAAACATAAGAACAACCTAATAAATTTAAAATAAGTGTTTCAAAAAGAGTCCTACTCCAAGTAGGACTGCACTGTCGGGCCTTTTCACGACCCGTCAAGGGCTTCACGGTCCGTGAAGCCCTCCGTGGGCTTTCCCCAAAAGTGGGTCTTCAATACTTGACACTGGAAAGGGAACTACGGATAACATCACGGCCCATCATAGGGACCACGGTCCATGAAGTCGTCTGTGATCTTCACTTGGACTTTCTCACACTTAGGTTTGAAATGCTAGCACACTGGATCAGGACCACGATCAACACCATGGGTCGTCACATTGACCACGACCCGTATAAGTGCCCGTGGTCTTAACTTGGCCCCCATCACTTTGCAACTTCCCTTAGCCTCTTCACTGGTTCCACACCACGATCACTATCACTGGCCGTCATGTTGACCATGACCCATAGAACCTTCTGTGGTCTTCACTTAGTTGTTCATGCTCTCCATCTTATCAAGGCCTAAGCACTGCTTCAACCTCACGGGCTCAACCACGAACCGTTATGAAGGTCACGGTCCGTGAAGTTGGCCGTGAACTTTACTTGATCATCCTTATTTTTTTTTCGGTTTTCTACACAAGCCAGATTCTGCCTACACATTCAACAAACATAACAAAGCATACAAATTACACTTAATTCTAGTATTAGTTTCGAGTTTTCAAGCATCAAATGTGCCAAGATTTTGCGGCACATCCATGTCTGCATTTTTTTAGTTCAAACAAGGCCTAGAATGAGAAAGACCAATTTTCTTGTTTTACGTGTGCTATAGTCAATGAATTTTGGGTAATATGTGATCCCAATGGTTTTTTGGCTAAATTTTTTTATGGGCGTTCGTGACGACCTTATTAATGGTGTGTGTTGGTTCGAAGGGGAAAACGTTCGCATTTTCAAGTTCAAACGAGGCCCCCCAAATGGAATTTTGGGTAATATATGATCCTGACTAGTTTTGGGAAAAAAATTGTTGTGGGCGTCCTAAAGACCTTTTTAATGTTGTGCATTGGTCTGGATGTACATTCATTTTCAAGTTCAAATAAGGCTCAAAATAGGAAATACCAAATTTCTCATTTTACGTGTGCTATAGTCCTTGGATTTTGGGTGATATATGATTCTGATGGGTTTTTGGCCGAATTTTTTTTAGGGAGTTTGTGATGAGCTTATTTATGGCGTGTGTTGGTCCAGTGGGGCAAATTTTCACATTTTAATTTCAAATGACGCCAGGAATGGAAAATACCAAATTTCTCTTTTTATGTGTGCTATAGTCCATGAATTTTGGGTGATATGTGATCCTAATGGATTTTTAGTTGAAAGTTTTTGTGGGCATCTATGATGACCTTATTAATGGCGTGCATTAGTTTGGAGGGGAAAACGTCCACATTTTCAGGTTCAAACTAGGCCTGGAGCCATATATATCAAATTTCCTATTTATAATCCATGGATTTTGGGTGATATGTGTTCCTGACGAGTTTATGGCCGAAAATTTTACTTGGCGTTTGTGATGACCATATTAATGGCGTGCATTGATCAGGATGGGCAAACGCCTACATATTAAAGTTCAAACGAAACTTGAAATGGGAAATACCAATATTTTCATTTTAAGTGTGCTATAGTCCACGAATTTTGGGTGATATATGATTTCGACAGTGTTTAGGACAAAAATTTTATGGGTGTTCGTTACAACTTTTTTAATGACGTGCATTGGTTCGAAGGGGAAAACATCAGCATTTTCAAATTCAAACACGGCCCAGTATGGAAATACCAAATTTTCCATTTTATGTGTGCTGTAGTCAATCTATTTTGGGTGATATATGATCCCGATGATTTTTTGGACGAAATTTTTATGGGTGTCCCTCACAACTTATTGATGGCTGCGGAGGTTCGGAGGGGCAAATGTCCATATTTTCAAGTTTAAAGAAGGTTCGGAATGGGAAATACCAAATTTCTTATTTTACGTGTGCTATAGTCTATGAATTTTGGGTGAAATGTAATTTCGACGGGTTTTTGGCCAAAACTTTTTGTGGGCTTCTGTGACAACCTTATTAATGGTGTGCTTTGATCCGAAGGGGCAAACGTCCATATTTTTGAGTTCAAACGAGACTTGGAACCAGAAATATCAAATTTCTAATTTTACGTGTGCTATAGTCCATAGATTTTGGGTGATATATGATCCCGACGGATTTTTGGTCGTAGGATTTTGTGGGCGTCCGTAACGACCTTATTAATGGCGTGTGTTGGTTTAGAGGGGAAAATGTCCACATTTTCAAGTTCAAACGAGGCTAGAACAGTAAATACTAATTTTTCTATTTTATGTGTGCTATTCCGGGATTCTGAGTGATATGTGATCCCGACGAGTTTTTGGCCTAATTTTTTTGGGTGTTTGTGAAGACCTTATTAATGGCGTACATTGGTCCATAGGGGTCGTATGTATTTTCAAGTTCAAATGAGGCTCAGAACGAAAAAATAGCAAATTTTCAATTCCACGTGAGCTATAATCCATGGATTTAGGGTGATATGTGATCCTAATGGGTTTTTGGCTGAACTATTTTGTGGGCGTCCTAACGACCTTGTTAATGACGTGTATTAGTCCAAATGGGCAAACATCTGTATTTTCGATTTCAAGCAAGGCTCAAAATTAGAAACACTAAATTTCCTGTTTTACATATCCTATAGTCCATGAATTTTTGGTGATATGTGATCCCGATGGGTTTTTGGCAAAAACATTTTGTGGGAGTCCATGAAGAACTTGTTAATGGTGTGCGTTGGTATGGAAGGGCAACAATCCACATTTTCAAGTTCAAATGAGGCTCGAAAAGAGAAATACTAAATTTCTCATTTTATGTTTGCTATAGTCTATGAATTTTGGGTGATATGTAATCCTGATGGGTTTTTGGATGAAATTTTTTGTGGGCGTCTAAACAACCTTATTAATGGCGTGCGTTGGCTTGGAGGGGAAAACTTCCACATTTTGAAATTGGCAGAATGGTCTGGGAGGCCCCTGTAGTTGTCTTAGTTTGTCACTTAGACTCTTCTACTCACGACTTTTTCAACTGAACCCTCGAACCCACTGAAACTCAACATTTTAAACCCTTTTCTTGACATGTCATCCCATGTGACAAAAGCAGTTCAAGTGCGTGAATTACAACCACTTTAGGAGCGTGAGATGCTTTTAAAAAGCCAATAATAGTCATTTTTGGCTATCTTCCTCAAATTTCCCTAATTTCTTCTTCAAATATCCCAAATTCTTCTGTTTTCCACTTGTTTATCTCTCTCCAAATTTCTTCTTGTCCTCCACAATCGATCGGGACTTGTCTATATTTTAGTTTTCTCGCCTTTTTCTTACTCGTTAAATTTTTTTGTTCTTCACAATGACTATTTGTTTTTGATATTGTGGGCTTCATGCTGAACTTAAGATGTCAAAAACATCAACTAATCCAGGAAGAATGTTTTGGGGCTATCAAAAATACTCAAATGGTAATGAATGTGATTTTTTTGATGGGCTGATATGGCTGATCCTACGTATCAAGAACAATACTACATGAAGAACCAATCAACAAAGGTTGATCATGGAAGGCATGAAAGACAGGGAAAGTAGGAAAGACATGGAAGACAGGGGAGATCGAACATTAGTATTGATATTAATGTTGTTGTAATTTTTGTCATTTGGTTTTTATCTTTTGTATTTAAGTTGTCTTGATGATTTATTCATTTGAGTACTATGATAATGTAATATAATGTATGAAAATATCCAATTTAAGACTTATAATTATCATAGCAAATTCATAAGCTAAAATAACTTCTTTGTCATAGCAAGTTAACACAACAATTGAAAATTAAGTTAACAGTTGGATAGTATCAAAGACAATGTCATCGAGAATTTAGCTAGACAAAATATGAGTCTTTAATATGAAATATTATGTGTCTTGAGTGCTTGGTGTGGACTGAGTGGCTGGTGTGAAACGAGTTCATTTGGATTGGGTGCTTGTAGTGGCATAAGTACTTGTAGAAGAGTTGACTCGTTTGTAACTTTGTTATTGTAACTGCCTTTGAGTAACTGCAACTCCACCCTTACACCTTAGTCCATTGGTTTGTAACCAAGATCAATATTGGTAGGTGTTGAACTCTTCAATTAGCATTACGTAACACTCTATCAGTAGTTCCAAACTGTTAAAAGACAATAATGATATCAATTAGAGATTCTATAGAATAAAACTAAAGGTCCTTAAATGATAATACTTACCCTCTCTATCACACTACCATTTGCTCCAAATATCACACAAAAACCAGCTGTTCTTGGCTTCTCTGTTCTTGGCCTCTTATAACCGGGTTTTGCACTACCTCTTTTAACTTTGCTACTCCTCTTTGAGCCACTAGCACCAATAGTTGACTATTCAGTACTAAATTGATTTGTTGGTTGAGAAACACTTGCAAAATTTACAGAAATATTTGCAGCACTTCCACCCGTAATGGTTGCTCTTTCATCTGCTGCTAATATAATGACTGGTCTTTTAGTAGTTGCAGCACCACTTCCACCCGTACATGTTGCAGCAGTTGCATCTCTAGAAGTTGCTGAAATAGTGATTGGTCTTTTAGTAGCTGCACCACCCCTTCCACCAGTACATGTTGCAGTTGTAGTTGCACCAG
This sequence comes from Solanum raphanifolium, assembly GCA_036250405.1. Lineage (NCBI taxonomy): Eukaryota > Viridiplantae > Streptophyta > Magnoliopsida > Solanales > Solanaceae > Solanum > Solanum raphanifolium. The sequence continues at coordinate 12,376 of JAJOOE010018894.1, read as the reverse complement.
CAGTTGCATCTCTGAAAGCTGCTAAAGTAGTGGCTGGACTTTTAGTAGCTGCACCACCAGTTCCACCAGTACATGTTGCTGAAGTAGTTGCACTTGTAGTTACACCTGTAGATGTTGCTGAAGTAGTTGCACCACCACTTCCACCTGTAGCAGTTCTTATCGTTCCAGTAGTATAGCCATTTTTCTACATACACAATTTTCCAAACTGAATTTAGAAGTATTGATAAAATAAATTTCATTAACAAAGTTGAAGTAGTTAAAGCAGAACTTGTAGCAATTGGACATCCTTTCTTGTTATGTCCAAAATTCTTGCACACAGAACATTTCATTTTTCTCCCCTTCCTTGTAGCCTTTCCAAACTTATTCTTACTAGGCCCATTACTATCTTTTGACCTTTTTTTTCTTGGTCTTCCTGTCATAGAAGTGATTTCAGGTGGCTCAATGGATGGTCTTGTGCTCTTTGGCCACATCTTTATGTTTGCCATAGGTTGAATTAACTTATTGTAGGCTTTCAAATATGTTTCCTTCTTATACTATTGATCAAAAGATGACTCAACATCTAAATCCTTGTAATGCATTGCAGTAATTCTATGTGCACTAGAAATTCCGTTCAGTTGACATGATGAATAACTACACTTTTTTTTTTTTGAAATTAACAACATGTTTTTATGGCGGATCCTGAATCTCATAACCATTATCTCCATTAAATTTAACCTCACATATGCTGCATGTTCAGCATTCTCACTAAGAATTTGCATAGCCATAGGTGACACATCAATTACCCATTTTTTCCAGAAAACTCTCTCATTTGAGTCATTCTTTCGATGACTTTGACTCTAATTTCCTCTAACATAGTGATGATTGATTTGAATCTAGCTACCAAGATCCAACTATTGAATGTCTCACACATATTATTCTCAACTATGTCATACTTGCTATGTTCGTTGAATAATGCCCTGCACCATGCCTCCTTATTGTACTTTAACAAAGCTTCCATAATGCCTTCTCCCAACAAACTCATTTCATCAAATTTTGATTGTAAATGAACTTCAAATGGAGCCCTGACAGCTTGTCAAATTTTTTTTCTCCTTTCTTCACCCCTCCATACCTTCTTCTAGTTGGCCCATATATATCTAGCACACCATCTATGCTCAGCATTTGGCAATAAGTTAGTAAGTGTTATGTGAAGACCCAATCAAAGAAAAAAGTCATGCCAAGAAAAAACAATAGAAATATAAATGTAACATAGAAATTGCTATAGCAAAGTAAAAAAAAGACTATAAAGTGTTTTCATATCTTCTGTATATCAGACATAATTGTGAGTCATTCACCTTCAATTTGTGTCAGCTTCAAATTATTTTTGATGCACTTGATAAATCAAGACCACGTGTCCTTGGATTCTTTATTAACTACTGCCTATGCTACATAGTACAATTGATTATTTCCATCCTTGAAAATGCAAGTCAACCGATCACCTCTACATACACCTTTTAGAAATGAACCATCAAAACCAATTATCCTTCTACACCCCCTATCCATCCACTTTTTAGTGCTCCAAGACAAATATAAATCCCCATAAATACCTCTTTTCCAGGAATTGTATTCTTGGATGTCCTAACAACCACAATAGTTCCTGAATTTGTAGACTTCAACTCCTCAGCATAATCATACAATCTAACAAATTCCTCTATGAAATCACCCATATGCTCATTCACTACTTTTATTTTTGCTCTTCTACAACTTATTTTACTAACATAAAATCCATAATCCTTTCTTACCAAGCCTTGAATCTGATGGAGTCTGATGCTAGGCTCACTCATGATTCTGTCTTTGTAAGTCTTACTAATACAATTTGGAGTACATAACTTGTTTCTTGTTCTTTTGCAACACTTATGAATAGAAAAATGTGTCTTCACAATAAAATTTTCAGTATTACCATTAATACTTCCAAAAATATGTCAAGGACAACCCTTCTTACACTTTGCCCTGATCCTCTCCTTTTCATTAAGTTTAAGTTTAAGGTTCACACCCTTCTGAACAGAGTAACTCTGTAGTGATTCTCTAAACTAAACATTATTCACAAAAATCATATATAACTGAAATAAAAAAAATTGGGCCCAAAATAGACCTTTGTACTTGCATTCCTAGCTGGTGGATCTACAACTTCATCAGACTCAACATGATCCCCTTCATCTTCACTAATATCACTGCCAGAATCTGACCTATCAAAATACAGATCATCCCCACCCAATTTTCCTTCACATCTTTCCCTTTTATTCTTTTAATATCTTCAAAACTAGCATCTTTACCTACAAGACCAGAAGGTATATCCTCTACATTTATTTTAGCAGATAGGCAAACAGCCGCATTTTCAAGTTCAAACAAGGCTTGAAACGGGAAACACCAAATTTTATATTTTACGTGTGCTATAAACCATTGATTTTGAGTGATATGTGATCCCCATAGGTTTTTGGCTGAAAGTTTTGTAGGCGTCCATGATGGCCTTATTAATGACGCGCATTTTTCCGGAGGGGCAAACGTCTTCAATTTCAAGTTTAATTGATGCCTAGAATGGGAAATACAAAATTTCATGTTTGACGTGTGCTATAGTCCATGAAATTTGGGTGATATGTGATTCCGATGAATTTTTGGTCGAATTTTTTTGTAGGCATCAGTGACGACCTTAATAATGGCGTGTGTTGGTTCAGAGTTGTAAATGTATGCATTTTCAAGTTCAAACAAGGCCCGGAATGGAAAATACAAAATTTTCCATTTTACGTGTGTTATAGTCCAAGGACTATGGGTGATATGTGATTCGATAGATTTTTGGCCAAATTTTTTTGTGGGCATCTGTGACGACCTTATTAATGGAGTGCGTTGGTCCGAAGGGGAAAAAAAAAGTTCAAACGAGGCTCGGAACGGGAAATACCAAATTTCTCATTTTATGTGTACTATAGTTCATGAATTTTGGGTGATATGTGATCCTGATGGATTTTTGACTGAAATATTTTGTGGGCATCTGCGACAACCTTATTAATGGCGTGCGTTGGTCCATAGGGGAAAATGATGTACTGTGAGTTTACAGTATTTTTTTATGCATTAAACTTGAAGTCTTTCATGAGTCTTAGGCATTTTTTTATTATATGTGATGTAATTTGATTGATTTTTGTTAGAAGTAGGTTTTTGAGTAGTGGTGTTTAAATGTTCTTGAAACAACAGTAAAGTGGCAACACACGAGCCCACCTACGAGTCGTTGTTCCTTCGACGAGCTGTATGTGGGTGAATTGTCAAGGAAAATGAACCAAGTGTGGAACAGCAAAACGACTAATGGACCATAGGTCCTCCGATGAGTCGTCATTGATGTGCTGTGGGTGACTTCAGAGAAGATGAGTTTCAGTCCATAAACTATGATTGAACAAGACAAACCATGCTTAGATCTATAGGTCGTAGGTCATGACCATCGATAACACCCACATGAATTTTGACTAACTGTTGAATGACGATGGCACCTACGAGCCGTCGTCCATGTGACGAGCCGTAGGTGACCAACCGTGGATGACACTGCCAGAACTGAATTTCCTTAGGCTTTCTATTCCTACTTGGTTTAGGATTTTATTTTCTATAAATATTAGTTATAATTTTCATTTTTTGGGTTGTTAGACTCTTTGTGCAACTTTGATTTTAGCTTTGGGAATTATTATGCGAACACTTTCGGCATTTAATTCTTAAAGTTTGGTTTATGCAATTTGTGTTTGTTTTTCAATTCAAGATTCCAGATTTCATCTATTCGAATTCCAGATCAATGATATTAACACATGAAAACCAAGAAAACCGCGTTATATCTAAAATTTGGCTCGTATATGAGAAAATATGTCTGAAAAAATAGTCGAATGGTACAAAATACTTCCCCAACTCATTAGGGAAATCCTCATAAAGTTTTTTCAAAAAACAATTTTGGATGCTTTGAGGCCTCTGATTAATGAGCTAATACACACAAAAAAATCAAGAAAGTCATGTAGTTCGTAAAACCTAGCTCGTTTAATGCATATTTTCACATTTACAGGCCATTCTTTAGGAATTACACAAATTCATTGATTTTTCGTATGTATTAGACCATTGATCTGGAGTTTCAGAGCACCCTAATTTTTTTTCTGAAAAAACATTATGATGACCTCCGTAATGAGTTAGGGAACCATCACGTGTGCTCACACCATTTTTAATGAATATTTTTGTATTTACATGACATTTTTTAGGAATTATGCAAAATCTAGAATTTTTCGTGTGATTTTGGCCATAGATCTGACGCCTCAAAGCACCCAAAACATTATGAGGACATTCGTAATGAGTTGAGAAACCATAACGTATACTCACATCATTTTTAAATCATATTTTTGCATTTATAGGTATTTTGTATGGAATGACACAAATTTCTTGGTTTTTCGTGTGTAATAGTCATGGATCTGGCACCTTGCAAAACCAAAATTATTTTTTGAAAAGACTTTGTGAGGACCTCCGTAATGAATTCGGGAACCATCACGTATACTCACACCATTTCGAACGAATATTTTCGTATTTATAGGCCATTTTAAGGAATTATGCAAATTCTTTGATTTTTCGTGTGTATTAGCTCATGGATCTGGTGCTTGTGAGCACCAATAATTTTTTATGAAAAAAACTTTATAAGGACCTCCATAATGAGTTGGGCAACCATCACGTATACTCACACCATTTCTAACGCATATTTTTGCATTTACAAGCCATTTTTTAGGACTTACACAAATTCCTTAGTTTTTTTGTGTGTATTAGCCCATGGATCGGGTGCCTCGAAGCACCCAAATATTTTTTCCAAATGAACTTTATGAGGACCTTTGCAATGAGTGCATACTCACATAATTTTAACGCATATTTAGCATTTACATGCCATTTTTTTAGGAATTACACAAATTCCTTGATTTTTCGTGTGTATTAACCCATAGATATAACGCCTTAAAACACCCAAAAAACAATTATGAGAAAACTTTATGAGGACCTCCGTAGTGAGTTGGGGAACCATCACGTATACTCACACCATTTTTAACACCTATTTTTGCATTTACAAACAATTTTTTAAGAATTATGCAACTTTCTCAGTTTTTCACGTGTATTAGCCCATGGATCTGGAGTCTCGGAGCACTTAACATTTTTTTTGAAAATTTTTTATCAGGATATCCGTAATGAATTGGGGAACCATCATGTATACTCACACCATTTTTAATTCATATTTTCGTATTTACAGGTCAATTTTTAGGAATTATGCAGATTTCTCGGTGTTTTCATTTGTAGCCCATAAATATGGCGCCTCAGAGAACCCAATTTTTTTTCTTCTGAAAAACTTTATGAGAACTTCCCTTATGAGTTGGGAAACCATCACATATACTCACACCATTTTTAACGTATATTTTCGCATTTACAGGTAATTTTTTAGGAATTACACAAATTTCTTGGTTTTTCGTGTGATTAGACCACAAATCTGCCGCCTCGGAACACCAAATCTGTTTTTCTTCTGAAAAACGTTATGAGGACCTATGAATTAGTTGGAGAACCATCACATATACTCACACTATTTTAACGAATATTTTTGGATTTACAGGTCATTTTTAGGAATTACGTAAATTTTTTGGTTTTTTGTGTGTATTAGCCCATGGATCTGGCGCCTCAGAGCACCTAGATTTTTTTCCAAAACACTTTATGAGGAATTTCGTAATGAGTTGGGGAACCATCACGTATACTCACACTATTTTTTTAGCGCATATTTTCGTATTTACATGTCATTTTTGGGAATTACGCAAATTTCTCAATTTTTCGTGTGTCTTAGCCCATGCATCTGGCACCTTAGAGCACCCAATTTTTTTGGAAAAACTTTATGAGGACCTCCTTGATGAGTTGGGGAACCATCACAATTATTTACACCATTTTATTAACGCATATTTTAGCATTTACAGGTCATTTTTTGGAATTACGCAAATTTCTCGATTTTTCGTGTGTAATTAGCTCATTGATCTGGCACCTTGCAGCACCAAATTTTTATAAATGAAAAAACTTTATGAGGACCTTTGTAATGATTTGGGGAACTATTATGTATACCAACAACATTTTTAACGCATATTTTCGTATATACAAACCCTTTTTTGGAATTACGCAAATCCTTGATTTTTCGTATGTATTAGCTCATGGATCTAGTGCTTCAGAGCAGCCAATTTTTTTTATGAGGACCTCCATAATGAGTTGGGGAACCATCATGTATACTCACCATTTTAACACATATTTTCGCATTCACATTCTATTTTTACGACCTACATAAATTCCTTATTTTTCGTGTGTATAGCCATGCATCTGGCGCTTTGGAGCATCTAAAATTTTTTCTGAAAAAAAACTTTATGAGGACCTCTGTAATGAGTTGAGGAACCATCACGTATACCACACTATTTTTTACTACATATTTTCACGTTTACAGACCATTCTTTAGGAATTACACAAATTTCTTGATTTTTGTGTGTATATTGGCCAATGGATCTGGCGCCTCAGAGCACCCAATTTTTTTTTCTTGATAAAACTTTATGAGGACCTCCGTAATGTGTTGGGAACCATTATGTATACTCACACCATTTTTAAGACATATTTCTGCATTTTTACATACCATTTTTTAAGAATTACTTAAATTCTTCAATTTTTCGTGTGTATTAAGCCCATGGATCTGGCGCATAGAAGCACCCCAATTTTTTTTTCTTGATAAACTTTATGAGGACCTCCGTAATGAGTTGGGGAACCATCACGTATACTCACATAATTTTTAATGCATATTTGCACATTTACATGCTATTTATTTTTAGGAATTATGCCAATTTCTCGGTTTTTGGTGTGTATGATCCCATAGATTTGGTGCCTCGGAGCACCCAATTTTTATTTTTTCCGAAAAAACCTTATGAGGACCTCAATAATGAGTTGGGAAACATCACGTATACTCACACCATTTTCTTAATGTATATTTTAGCATTTGCAGACCTTTTCTTAGGAATTACACAAATTTCTCAATTTTTCATATGTATTAGTCCATGGATCTTTCGTCTCGGAGCACCCTAAGTTTTTTTCTGAAAATTTATTAGGACCTCCATAATGAGTTGGAGAACTATCACGTATATTTACACAATTTTTTTTAACGCTTATTTTTTGTATTTACAAGCCATTGTTTAGGAATTACGCAAATTCCTTGATTTTTAGTGTGTATTAGTCCATGGATGTGGTGGCTCCTCAGAGCACCCAAATTTTTTTTCTGAAAAAACTTTATGAGGACCTCTGTAATGAGTTGAGGAACTATCACGTATACTCACATAATTTTTTTAACGCATATTTTCGCATTTACATAAAAAATTTTAAGAGGACCTCTGTAATGAGTTGTAGAACTATCACGTATGCTCACATAATTTTTTTAACGCATATTTTTGCATTTACATGTCATTTCTTAGGAATTACGCATATTCCTCAGTTTTTTGTGTGTATTAGCCCATGAATTTGGCCTCGGAGCACCCAAATTTGAAAATACTTGATTTCGAAATGCAAATCAAATATTCAAAAAGTTAAGATTTTAATTTTGTCTACACTAAATCAACTCCTAATTTAAATGTCTATTTTAAACCTATTTTAAAATTAAGAGATTATCTTTGTCATTTTTTCGTCTATGCAACAAGTATCCCTAATTTCACAGTTTTAATGTTATTGATTTTAATTTGACACGAAGTTTAAAAAAAATTTAAAAGTATTTTTTAATCTTAAACTAAAAATACTTAAAATATGTCAAAATGTCCTTTAATTTAGTGGTCTCAAAATGTCACGTGAAAAATTAGAATTAAAGAATTGTAAAAAAAAATCATATTAAAATAAACTAAAAAAATATAAAACAAATAAGTTGAAACATATGTCTACTACTTAACAAATTACTGTGGTTTTTTTAGCATATATCATCTAGCCTAATGAGTATATTGATTGATTGGTAGAGTATTGCAATTAGTATTAAGATAAGATATAAAACTTTAAAATTTTGGACAAAATTTGAAAATACTTGATTTCGAAATGCAAATCAAATATTCAAAAAGTTAGGATTTTTATTTTGTCTAAACTATATCAACTCTTAATTTAAATGTCTATTTTATACCTATCTTAAAAATAAGAGATTATCTGTCATTTTTTTCGTCTACAACAAGTATCCCTAATTTCACACATACATTACTTTCACAATTTCAATGTTATTGATTTTTAACTTGACATGAAGTTTAAGTAAATTTAAAAGATTTTTTAATCTTACGATCTTAAACTAAAAATACGTAGAATATATCAAAATGTCCTTTAATTTTGTGGTTTCAAAATATGTCACGTGAAAAATTAGAATTAAAAAGTTGTTAAAAAAACATCTTAAAATAAACTAAAAAGAATAAGACAAATAAGCTGAAACATACTAGCAATCTATTAGATCAACATTGTTTGAATTATTACTTTAAAAAAGTAGAAAGAATCTACAGATAATAAAGTCAAATTTCTTTTGCACCCGTTTTTCGGATATTTATTTTTCAAAAAAAGAAATTTATAATTTTTCAAAATTTAATCGTACTAGAATTAATTTATCATATGTGAAAATGAAGTTGAATTTGATTGAAATTAAAAAAGTTCAAACTGTTATATCTGAAGTTTGATTTTTGAAAGTTTTACTTTTTTGATCCTTTTTTTTTCACTCAGTGTTTAGTATTTTTTATATTAAAATTTGATTAATTTAAATTCATGTCCGGTAGGGTCCTATTCAAAGGAAAGCAATCCCTACAATAATGTTTTTAAATTTCTTATTTGAGATATAAATACTATATATATACTCACATATTTTAAACACGAAAAAAAGATATATATATAGCATATAATAAGATCCAACTAAGAAAAGCACGAGCTTTCCCTTTGTCAAGAGCGTATCCATTCAAACTTTCATTAAACCCTACGTGTCTTCATCTAATTGGTCCGCTCCTAACGGATACCTAAATCGAGCTTTCTTCTTCGTTTTCTTGAAGATGTTTTATATTAGAAGGCGTTCATCTGTGGCGAAGAGACAAGCAATGTCGGCTAATTCATTAGGGTTGGAGAATAATCAGACCGGAAAATTGAATGCTGGAGCGCCCAAGAAACGACCGAGTACTTTCTAATATCTCGAATCATACAACTGTCTCTGCTCGATTTCTCATTTCTCCAAACTTGTGAGTCTTCCTCTGTTTTTGTATGGTGGTTATGGGGTTTCTTGCGTTAATTTGTGTACGGAAGGAAAATGTAGGTGGGTTTTGTGATTTCTTTTTCTGGGGTTTTCTTTCTTGGATTAAATAAGTAAATTGGTTAATGTTACGTTGGGTTTCGTGAAAAAATGATTGAAGATTCTGGGTAAAAATTAATTTGAGAAACTCAAGTGAAGCGATTTTGGATTTGCGGGATTTCTTATTTCTTTTTTTTTTGGTCGAGATTGTGATATTTGGTAGTTGAATTATTTGATTATTGACAAGTTCACTGTTTTATCTTTTTAAAAATTATGTTTGAGTTAAGTATTCTTTTAATGGTTAAAAAAGTATTATGAATGGAAAATTTGAAACATCTTCCCCCAATTCATTTTTGATGCACCATCTCATTTTGTCGTTGATTCTGCATCATAACAAACCTATTCCTGGAGGCCTACCAATTGTGTCCATCATTTAAAGTGTAATCTACCAAGCTTCTTTCGATTGTTTTAGAAGTTCAGATTTTCATGTCTGCTTCTTTTGACAAAGCGAGTTAGGAGACTATTCCTCATTCTATTCAAATTGGAATGTGGTGGATGCATCCTAAATAAAGCTAGCGACTGCGATTAGGTAAAAGGCAGCCGTTTTGTTTCTTTTGTTTATCTGTCCACTTTGCTTTTTGAACATTTGAATAAAGATCTAATGTTAATAGGCTGAAGAAAAGTTTATGCTTTACAAATGCATATAGTAGCTTAATTTTCATGTTTTGGGATCATTTAAGCTTACATTTGTATGTCGTGGCTTCGGGTTTAAATTTCTGTCCTAAGTACTAACCATTTAATTTTCTCTAAAAAATAATAACCTAACAGTGAGTTCTAGCTTTGTTTTGAGTCTTTAATCTGCCATATTGTCTATTTTTGAGCATCGAGAAATCATTTATGGATATCGGCTGCTTATGTACTTGAGCTTTTTACCTAATTCATGTCGATGTAAATTTTGTGTAGCCTAACTGCCATTGAATTTCCTGTACTAATATTTTGATTTAAAAATGATCAAATTTATCTATGTAACTAAGTTTGTTTGTCCTCGTCTTGATAATAAGTTGTCCCGAAAGTTCGTCTAGAATCAGTGTTTCCAAGTGTATTCATTAAACGATTTTTCTGCAGTTAATAGTTGGCTCTTTTCTGAGAGCATGAATATATATTTCTCCTTCTTCTTTTAAATACATTTTGATCAAGTTTGTGTTTGTTTCTTCCTTCTCTTAGAGACTGTCAAATGAGTTTGTGTTAGTTTCCCCTCTCATTATATGAATTCTGAAGTGCATTATAAATGATATACTGTAAATCTTTCCACTTCGTCTAGCATCTGGCAAGCCTGTTTAGAAATAGGGTTGGTTTGTAATGATTTACATGTTCCAATGCTGCCCTGTTTGTGGCCTGATGTGATCTGAAATACTTTTACAGGAGTCGAAATCATTTTAGCAACAGTTTGTGTTTAGAAATTTCTAAATCAGTGTGATTGGATTGCATTTCTCATTTCGAGTATTTCGATTCCTCTTATTTAAAAAGTCCTTGGCTGTCAATTTGTAGAAAGTCCTTCTTGGCTGTCAATTTAAACAACAGTTTGTGTTTAAAAATTTCTAAATCATGAAGTGGACCACTGGCATTCTAGATCATTACTGTGGATCAGTGGACCAATTCCTGTTTTTTGTCTCCTTAAATGATTTTATCAGTGTTCTTAATTTGTTAGGGACAAAATTTATAAGAAACTTTTGATAATTTTTATTTTTCACAGTTTGATGAACCTTTGATTTAATTAGCTGTTTTGCAATGTGAGTAAATTAAAAAAGATTGTTTCTTATATCTGAAGTAGTGACAAACTTTGGAATCATTTTTGGCTTTGGATTAAGAACATTTCTTAATCCATTACTTGCACCAGTAATGCAGTTTGTTGTTCTGCCAGCATCCTCCTCTGTCAGACCAAGCAACAAACCTGTTTCTATTCAAAGAAGTGATGCAGTTGTGCCTAACATCACTACCATCTATGTCAACTTCTGACACAGTGAGAAGTCTTTGATCTTTTCAGCAGAGAGTAGTCCTTGTTCTAGAATTTCATTATAACTATAACATATATTTATACAATTTATCTATTTTTAATTCTTGCAGCAGATATATGATGTACTTGTGGACATGGAATCAGGGGATAAGATTGTCAACATTGATACAAACAGTTGCGAGCCTCTGAGGTATAAAACTGTTTACCCTCTATATTTATTTCAGCTCTTTGAATTGGATGTTGTTGTTATCAAACATGAATTGCAGTTTTGCTAAGATTTAGTCATCAAACATGTTATAATGTTAACTTTAATCATTGTACTAGGCAAAGAAAAAGGCCTTCCACAGATTTCATGGCGAAAGTACAGAAAGACATCAATTGGGCCTGCGCGCTATATGAGTTGATTGGCTTGTTGAGGTAAACTTCTAATATCTTTCTTCTCTAAAGCTGTTCCTGATGAAATGTCAGTGCACACAAAAATAGGGGTGTGGGGCTCGGGAAACGGCACCTCGAGGCGGGGGGAAGGGGCCTTGAGGCAAGGTGGGGAGGGGACGACCACGAGGCAAGATGCCTTGAGGTAGGGTAGGGGAGGCTGTAGGGGGGCCTCGAAACAAAACGTCTCGAGGCGAAGGGGGTAGGGGGCCTCAGGGGAAGATGCCTCGAGGCGTGGGGTGCGGGGGTGGGGCCTCGGGGAAGGACGCCTCCAGGCCGGAGGTGGGGCGAGGGGAAGGGGGGGCCTTGGGGAAGGATGCCTCGAGGCCGGGGGTGGGGGGTGGCCTCGGGGCAGGACGCCTCTAGGCCGGAGATGGGGGCCTCGGGGAAGGACGCCTCGAGGCCGGGGTGGGGGGTGGCATCGGGGCTGGATGCCTTGAGGTCGGGGGTGGGGAACGGGGGGAGGGGGGGGGGACCTCGGGGCAGGACGCCTCGAGGTCGGGGGTGGGAGGGAGGGTGGCCTTGAGGCAGGACGCCTCGAGGTCGGCTGTGGGGAGGTGGGGTGGCCTCGGGGAAAGATGCCTCGAGGCCCTGGGTGGGGACGGGGGTGG
>JAJOOE010018893.1:0-15145 GCA_036250405.1 Solanum raphanifolium | reverse complement strand
AAGAAATAAAAAAATGATAGGGGGGAGGGGGAGCGAGGGTAGTGGGTGGGGGTAAAAAATAAAAAAATTGAATTTAGAAATATCTTTTAAAAATAATTTTTAATATTTTTTTGGGAGGGGGTGGGGGTAGGGGTAGGGGGTGAGGGTGGGCAAAAAAATTGAATTTAAAAACAAGCTTTAAATTTTATTTTTTTGGGGGGCTGGTTTGAGGGTAGGGACAAAATAAATTGATTTTTTCAACAAAAAAGTAATTGTAGTTTGAAGTTGGAAGAGAGTTTTGGAAAATGTTTTCCTTAAGTTTTGAAGGGAAGTCATTTTCCTTAAATTAAAGGAAAATGAGTTGATTTGGAAAACATTTTCCAAAACATTTAACCCAACCACACATGAGAAAATTGGAAAATATTTTCCGGAAAATGTTTTCCTTCATACCAAACACACCCTTAGACTTTACTACTTTTCAAGTAAATCATCAAAAGACACTTTGTTCAGTGCCTACAACTTGCAAATCACAATTTCCCACATATATTTGGTTCAATGATCAAAGATCAGTTAAAAACTTGCACAAAAGATGCAATTTGTTTGAATCCTTTTTAAGTGCATACACAATTTCCACCACATTACATTTTACAACATGATTAAGCCACTAAAGAGTCTCTAATTCAATAAACAGGAAAAGTTTCATGTATATATTAATTGAATTAGGGATTAAGCCACTAAAGAGTCTCTAATTCAATAAAAAGAGTCTATAATTCACTTGAAACCCTCTATCTTTCTAGTACTAAGTTTAATTCACCTATTCCCAAATGGGTTTTCAACCTTTCCAATCTTGTTTCTCTTAATTTGAGTGATTGTAATTTTATTGGCCCATTTCCCGACTTTCCAGTTAATTTGACTTCTCTCACAACCTTCAAGGCTTTTGAAAACTCTTTCAATTGTCTTTTACCCGAATGGTTGTTTGATATAAGTAATCTAGAACATCTTAACCTCCGTTCTAGTGGTATTAAAGGTACAATACCAAATAAGAGTGGAAACATAACAACACTTAAATATCTCGATCTTTCAGATAATAACCTTAACTCCACCATTACCAAATTGGCTCTATCGATGCAAAGATCTAGAATCACTTTACCTTAGTGAAAACCGTCTTGAGGGAGCAGTTTCAAGTCTGATTTCAAATTTGAGCTCAATAACTAATATTGACCTTTCTGGTAATATGCTCTCTGGAAAGTTACCAAATGTAATTGTAATTTTAGGGAAATTAGAATTTCTCTCTCTCTCAAAAAATCAGTTTGAGGGACAAATATCTGAATTATTCAAAGGTAGGAGTAATTTCTTTTCAAGGGGATTGGGAAATACTTCTTCTTTGATGGAATTGAGACTAGATGGTAATAAACTTACTGGAACTCTTCCGAAAAGTATTGGCCAACTTTCAATGCTAGAATATTTTTTCATTTCTAACAATAAGTTGGAAGGTGTTGTAACAGAAAGTCATTTCTCTAAATTAACACAATTACAACTCTTCTCTGCATCTAGAAATAATCTGACTTTAAAAGTGAGTCGGAATTGGATTCCACCTTTTCAAGCCACAAACATTGCGATAGGCGGCTGGAATATAGGCCCTTTGTTTCCAATGTGGCTCCGAACTCAGGAGATGATAATGAATGTTGACATATCAGATGGTGGAATACAAGGTGAGGTTCCAACTTGGTTTTGGAACTTATCTTCTCAAATTGTTTTTCTCAATCTTTCTCACAATCAATTTATTGGTGAGGTTCCAATCATCTCAACAGCTTCGTGGTTAGTTGGATTGGGAGGTCCTTGGTTAATGTATTTAGGTTCCAACAATTTTAGTGGATCACTACCACGTATTTCAACGAGTATAACTGAGTTAGATCTCTCGAACAATTTGTTTTCAAAAGGTTTATCCAACTTCTTGTGTGAAGCAAAGAATGTATCTTACAATTTGGAGATCTTAAACCTCGGCAGAAATAATTTGTCAGAAGAAATTCCTAATTGTTGGATGAATTGGTCAAAGTTGAAAGTTTTAATCTTGAGGGAGAATAATTTGATTGGAGGCATACCAAGATCCATGAAGGTTTTGAATAGTTTGCTATCCTTGGACTTACGAAGAAACAGACTTAACGGTTCATTTCCTTCATCCTTGGAAAATTGTACAAAACTGCATAAAATAGATTTAGCCGAAAATGAGTTTGTTGGGGAACTACCGTCTTGGAATCTGTTGATCTTTCAGAAAATCAATTTTATGGTCAAATCCCACAAAGCTTTTCAAGTTTGTCCACCTTGAGCTACTTGAATCTATCTGATAACAATTTGTCAGGTATGATACCATTGAGCACTCAACTTCAAAGCTTTGATCCCACGAGTTTTCAAGGAAACAAACTCTGCGGACTTCCACTCTTGGTGAACTGCAATTCAAATGACAATATTCCAAATCACGAATATGAAGTTGATGAGAGTGACAAAGATGAAGTGGATTGGTTTTACATTTCAATGGCTATAGGATTTGCACTAAGCTTTTGGGGTGTTTGTGGTTCATTGCTTTTCAAGAGATCATGGAGACATGCTTATTTTCGTTTTCTAGACCATGGCTGGGAAATGTTACTTGCAAAGTTACCAATATGTTGAGAGATATGGTTTAGGATATTTCTATCATCAAAAGTTAGTGTGTGTTCTTACATTTCTCATGTTAGCAATCATCTTGTTTCATTTTGTATTCAAATATGTAGACTTTTATGTCTTAATAACTTCCTCAAATGAATGTTTCTTAATACAAGATGTTCTAAAATGTTGTTTCTTTCATTTAATTCACTTCAAATTAGAATAGGGGTATTTAAATATTCATAAAGTTAAAGTGTTAAAACAAAATTTGATTGTCAAGTTTGAGGATAATTTTATGTATTTTTTTCATTGAATACTATTAATTGTTCTATAATAGTTGTCTGTACAAGTATTTTTTTCATAGAATACTTCTTTCAAAATTAAGAAAATTTTATGCAAGTAAAATCTACTTGTTTCAAGAGAAATTCTACTAATTAGCTGTATTATCAATTGAATTTTTTTTTTAAAAAAAATCAATTATAATAAATTATTAATAACATTGTATCTCAAAAAAAAATTAAATATAGATTTCAAAACATATATTTACAATTTAAATGCATTTAATATCTCTTTTACTTCAAAGTATTTGTATTGATTTTTTTACTTTTGAGTGTTCGTGTAGTTCTATCAAAAAGCAAAAAGCTTCTAATAGTAGTATTAGTTACAATTTTATGATTATTTTACCGATGATAGTGATAACACATAGGTAGTTTTGTAATATCACTCGATAAGAATTAAGTTAGTTTCATGAAATTTAAGATGCGAAAACGTATGTGTAAAAAATAAAGATATATAGACGCACAATTTTAAGAAGCAAATTCAAGAACTTTGGAGATATTGCTAAAACCTTCATTGACTACCGTAGATAAAACTTAGTAGATTAAAACTAATCAGTAGATTGATAATTGAATAATTAGAGATAATAATTAATATAAAATTAATTATATTCTTCGATTAAATAAATAAGAAACAAAAAATATTGAGTTAAAAATTAATGGCTATAGTCATCTCTGATCCCTTAAAATTATCTGCATAATTCATCTACACACCTGAACAAGGACTTATACCTATTGAACACTTGTATTCTCTCGAATTTGAACCATTTAGACACTTAATGCAGATGTGGCTCAAAAAGTATAATGCACTCCTTGTTGAGCGCAAGAAATTAATATATTTACGTTTTTCCTTTTCTTTTTAAATTTTTTTCATTATTTTTAAAAAGAAAAATAACAATCTCTTTCTCTTTATTTGTTGCCACCATTTCTTCCGTAATAATATATTACCATTTTTTCTTACAAATTTACTTCTTTTTTTTTCAATCTTCTTATCATGTAATATTAAATTTTCAGATGTAGAATTAATCCTTTTTTTTTTGCCTGAAAAAAATAGAGATCAACATTACAGTTTTTTGTCGGAGAATGAAGATCATCATTTATATCTTTTTTTGTTGGAAAAAATAGAAACCACCATCCACATTTTCTTTGCCGGAAAAATGAAGACCATTATTCAAATATTTCTCTCTCTTCATCTCCCCCAACTTACATCCCTTCTTCCCCAGAAATCGAATAAATACAGATTTTTTTTTAAAATCACAATAAACAAAGGAAGAACATATTTTCAAGAAAACACTATCAATTCAAATGGGAATGAAAAAGTATATATTAAAACTCCATTTTTTTTTCTATATTGAGAGTTACTAATGGTGGGCAAGTGTTAGGGAAAGAGAAGAAAGGAAGAGGTGGGGTGGGGTGGGCTGCAGTGCTGGGGCGTCGCAGGGTGGTTGTGGGTGGGTGTATAATTTCCTTTTCTTTTTTAAGTTGATTTTTTTTTAAAATTTAGATTTAAATGTGTTTATATTTAAAATTGTTTTATAATTATTTTTAATTGAAATGCCGCGTGCCATTATTTGATTGGTATTTTGTCACGTCAAATTCATATGTATGTGTATTACACACACTTTCTGTTTGATTAGGTGTCAGAAAAATGTTTGATAAATATTTATTTTTGAAGATTGGAGTGTCTAATAGGAAAAAAAGTCTGTTGAGGTTTCTAAATGAAATATACACAACTTTAACGGGTCGTCGATAACTTAAACCAAAATTAATCTTATATTTTTGAAGAATCATCCTTTACAACTTATAAGGATGTAAGATAAATATCAACTACTAACATACAAAGAAAAAAAAAAGTCAAATTCTAATAATAATAATAATGCCCTTAAAATAATAAAAAGGAACCCCTATATATAGTGCTAGCCACAAAACAGTGCCCTCCTATATAGGGATGACAATGGTTTGGGTGAGTCTAAATCTTCGCGGGGGTGGAGCCATTTTGGAACTGTGCAGGGCGAGGCATGACAAGATGCGTTGCTTTTTTTTATTTTTTATTTTTAAAAAGATTATTTTTGCAGATGTTGTTCAATTTTCTTTTTGTCTTAAGTTTACAAGTATACGTACCCGCGCATTATGCGTATAATATTAAAGAAAGTAATTATGTTAAAAAATTTATATAATAAAAATAATAATAAAATATTCGTTGATCATGTTTATCACTCCACTAAAATAACCTTAGTCATACATTTTCTTTTTACACAAAATTAAAACTAATAAATACGGTAGATCAATGTATAATTTTAAATTAAAATTTGAAATAATAAGGGGCACTAAACTACTCAAAACTCTCAACTGAACTAACATTATCTCTTTTATTTTAATTTTATATTTTAATTTATTTTTTTTAATTCAATGATAAAATATATTTTTGTGTGTGGTAAGTGATAGTCATATTGTAGTGTTAAACTTATTATTAGACTACTAATTATAATTAATTATTAGTGGGTTGGGGAAATACTCAAACTGAAAGTCAAGTTGTGTCACGCCTCGAGCCTACACCTTGGGCGGGACTGACACTCAAGAACTATTGTTGGCCCCAAGCGAACCCTTGACCTGACTTACTTACTCAGCAGAAGACTCTAAACATTATTACAATGATCAAATGCACTTCTACTCAACTGTTTAAAGGTCAAACATTCAACTTGGCCAAAATAGCAACTCAAGTCTTAACATATGAAATAATAATGTAAAGACAACTGAACTACTAACTGTCTGACTGTCTATGAAGCCTCTAAAACAAAGAGGAATGTAGGGACAAGACCCACAACATCCTAATGAATAAAATACTAAAACAAATGATAAAAGAAAAGTCCTCCAGATAGCAAGGAGGCTCACCAACTGACTCTGAGTGTTCAACTGGATCAACGAGGCCCTGAATGCTGATCCTGATTACCTATGTTTGCATCATAAAATGATGCAGGCCAAATGGTATCAGTACATTGAATGTACGAGTATGCGAGGGAAAATACTAAGCATAACATAAGCTTGAAAGGAATCTGAAAGAAACACTTACCTTGGATTTACTCAACTAATGAATAACTTAACTCAATATAAAGCAACAATACACATGCAATATATAGAAAGCTTTTAAAACAGTAGAAAACAACTTAGTTCGTTAAAGAAAATGCAATAACAAACTCAACTTTACTCATATAATAAATATATAGTTTCTGTGGGAGTTTCTCTAACCGACAACCACCAATATGAGACTAAGTGGTGATACATCATCTTGCCCACGCTACCAGAACTGTCCTATACTTTGTCGTCATATAGAACGCCTTAACTAAGTGGATCCACTAGTATCTGCTAAAAAGAACTTAAAGAATAATCTAAAAAGTATGATCCTTTCTACCCATGATGACTACATGATTTATGGAAACTTGAGTTATTATGAACTCGCATCCCCATATCGGTGCTCAATACTACTCCCAAAATATACTTAGCTCATATGTTTTTAAAACAAAACTTCTTTCTTTGGTTTGAGATAATTACTCAAAACTTAGCTTAAAAGCTCTCTTGGAATCGATGTTCCCTTTCTTGCTCAAATGTGAAAGCATTTTTTAACTCTTGGGAATACTTAGTTCCCATATAATCTTTGAAGAAATAAACTTTTACTCTTACTCTTTACTCAACTTAGAGCTTCAGTCTTAAAACAAAGCTAAAACATTTGTGAAAGACTTTTGAAATACTTTATGAACTTCTCTTGACTTGATTCTTAACTTTTAAACTTGACTCTTAACTTTACTTGAATTGAATTATGGATTCAAGGATTGTGATTTGTGATAGGAACGATCTCATGATGTTTACGAGTGCTTTTAGATAGTTAAACATGAGAAAAGATCAAGAAATTACTGTCTGGAAACTAGTCCAGGATGCGGAGATGTCTTTTAATTTTTGGTCGCGAAAATAATTTTTAAGGCAGAACGGTCTGTGACCGCTCCGCGACGCGAGGGAGGATTTTCACAGTCTGGTACCCAAATTTGCCCGACCTGTTCCTTCTTTGGTTTCAAGCCCCAATTCGCCTAAACTCAGTTATTTACCTCAAATTCTCTTTAGATTCAGATACCCATTAAATGTATCTAAGAACCTAACTCAAAACAACTTTATAGTTCGACGTAATGATCTCAGAAGCTAATCTCAGCCCAATTCAAGAACAACATCAAATTCAAGAATACATATCAAGAACATCAAATTTTCAACCCTTTTAGGACGAATTCACGCTAAAATAAACATGTTTGGCACGTGGGTGAATGAACCCAATGTTATGAAAGCCTCACATACCTCGTAGGGATCACCCCTTGACAAAATCCACAAGCGATTCTTGAAGAACTTGACGATTCTTGCTCTTTCTCCTCTTTTATGCTTTCTTTTCTCTTCTCTCAAAACCCTAACTTAATTTTCAAAAGAGTAAACTGACCAAGTTCAATTTAGACCCCTAAGTAATTATCAAAAACGAATTAATTTAATTGGGTATGGTAAAGACCAAAATACCCTTCCAAAATCCGATTTAGACTTTCCTTATTTGAACATCCCAACTTCAAATAGACATATCTCACTCATACAAACTCGGAATCACGGAAACTTGGTGGCGTTGGAAAGAAAATTCCAAGATCTTTCCTACGGTGTCTGGAAGAACACCTAACTCATCCTGAGCTAGGAGTTATTGTCGTTTGAAGTTGACCAAAAACCCAAACTTAACATAACTTAATAAATTTTTGAGATTTTTCATTCTTTTCTAAAATGACTATTTCCAATTCTAACTTTTTCCAGTTCTTTCAATTAGCGAGATGTTACAATATCTCCCCCTTGGGAACATTCGTCCTCGAATGAGATTACTCTTACAAGGCTAAGGATGTAACATCTAACATTCAACTCAAACACATAACAAGCAATGCAATTACAACATGCCAACTTATAAATTAAAGAATACTAAGAAGAGAATTAGTACCTTGATCTGGAATTTCTCTGGTTTCAAAGAGATGTGGATATATTTTCTTCATATCTTCCTCAGCTTCCCAAGTAGCTTCCTCAACAAATTGGTTCCTCCAAATGACTTTGACTGATGCTACTTCCTTTGTTCTAAACTTATGAACTTGGCAATCTAGAATCTGAATAGGAATCTCCTTATAAGACAAGCTATCCTTGATACCAATATCTTCAGTTGGTATGATCAATGACGGATCGCCCATGCACTTCTTCAACATGGAGATGTAAGATACCGGATGAACCGCTGCTAACTCTTGTGGTAGCTCTAACTTATAAGCTACATTACCAATCCTCTTGGATATTCTGTAAGGACCAATATACCGGGGACTAAGCTTCCCCTTCTCACAAAATCTCATAACACTCTTCATGGGTGAAACTTTCAAGTATACCCAATCATCTACTTCAAACTCTAACTCCTTTCTCCTAACATTAGTGTAGGATTTCTGACAACTCTGTGCCGTTTTCAACCTCTCTTGAATCACTTTCACTTTTTCCATAGCTTGATGGACTAAATTTGGTCCTATCAACCCTGCTTCACCAACTTCAAACCATCCAATAGGAGATCTGCACCTTTTCCCATAAAGAGCTTCATAAGGAGCCATTTGGATGCTAGAGTGGTAGTTATTGTTGTAAGCAAATTCAATAAGAGGTAGGTGATCATCTCAATTACCCTTGAAATCAATCACACAAGCCCTCAACATATCCTTTAAGGTCTGAATAGTGTGCTCTGCTTGCCCATCTGTCTGAGGATGAAAGGCAGTACTTAAGTTCACCTTTGAACCCAAGCCTTTCTGAAAAGATTTCCAGAACTGTGCAGTAAATTGTGCACTTCCATCTGAAATAATCGAAATTGGCACCCCATGAAGTCTAACCACCTCTTGAATATACAACTTAGCATAACCTTCTGCTGAATGGGTAGTCTTTACCGGCAAAAAGTGGGCTAATTTTGTCATTCTATCAATAATCACCCAAATAGAATCACGTTGCCTGCGAGACCGTGGTAAACCTGCGATGAAGTCCATATTGATCATCTCCTACTTCCATTCCAGAAGTTCTATATTATGAGCCATACCACCGGGCCTTTTATGCTCTACTTTAACTTGTTGGCAATTCGGACACTTAGCAACAAACTCTGCAATGCCCTTTTTCATACTACTCCACCAATAAACCTCTCTCAAATCGTGATACATCTTTGTGGAACCCAGATAAATGGAATATCTGGAGCTATGAGCTTCCTCCATAATCCTCTCTTGGAGTTCATCCACCATTGGTACACACAATCTACCTTGATACCTCAATACGCCATCTCCCCCTTGTTCAAAAGCTAATACTTTTTGCTTATGAACATTTGCCTTCAAGTCAAGCAAAATAGGATCTTGGTCTTGCTTTTCTTTCACTTATGACACTAAGGATGATTCACTGCCATTCATCACTACTATTCCTCCTTTTGTGGAATCTATTAGTCGAACTCCTAGTCGCGCAAGTCTATGCACCTCTTTTGCTAACTCTTTATTATCTTCCTCAAAATGGGCGGTACTACCCACAAACAACTTGCTCAAGGCATTAACAACAACATTAGCCTTACCTGGGTGATAAAGAATACTCATGCCATAATCCTTGAGTAATTCTAACCACCTCATTTGTCTGAGATTAAACTCTACCCTTCTTCTACTGGTCAAACCAAGACCTAGCAACATCCTTCAGTTGATATGCAACTATTTCCACTCGCTCATCACCGATAATGTGCATAACTTCAAATACCTTTTTCAGCTCCTCAATAAAGTTCTCTGGATCCTCAGTAGTGCTTGAACCAGTGAAACTTGGAGGATTCATCCTCAAGAACTCACGAATCCTTGAAGTATCATTCCCTTCCTGTCGGTTCTCTCTCTGCCCAACTTGGTTGGTCACAGCTTGACTCAACATTCTTATAGCTTCCCTGAACTCAACATTGGCGACTTCTCCTTGGGGTTGCACTTCAGGTACATTAGGTACCCCTTGCTCTTCAACATTTCGCCTAACATGACGACCTTTGACAGCTCTTCGTGGAGGCATGATTAACTGAAAACACGTGCAAGCACGAATTAGAAAGAGACTTTATAGAGATGAACTCTATCGCACGAAATGAATATGAAAGAAATGAGAAAATTTCCTAAGTGTTGTAGCCTCCTAATTATAGATGTGGCGCGCTTCACACCGATAACTAAGACTCTACAGACACGACTTCATAGACTTTCTAGGACTCTTGAGCTCTGTGCTCTGATACCAAGTTTGTGACTCCCCGAGCTAGCCTACACCCTGGGTGGGATTGACACTCGAGAACCATTGCTGGTGTTGACACCCAATTTTGACCCTCCTTTCTTCTAATTTATTGTTTTCGAGCTTCTAATTTGATAACATATAAAATAATCCTTTTTCACAACTATTTTTACTATTATGACTATTTATCTATTAAAATTATACGTTTATTATCGAAATGATTATTATCACTTTTTATACCTCTTTTCTTAAATAATCAATTGCCGTCATCTTATTTCTAGTTTTGTATTTATTAAATTAATTATAGGTCAATATTTTATATTAGTGATATTTTATTACGTAAATTATTAGTTGTCATCTTATAACATATTTTATAGGGATAATTGTACATAATGGCAAACTATTAATGTAAAATAAATACAGTAGCTACCGTTTCATTTATTTTCTTTAAGGAGAAAAGTCTCGGTTAGTTTGCTATTAATGGGCCCCACCGATGTGTATAAGTAAAAAAAAAAGGTTGACGTTATTCTCTTCCTTTTATACAATATCTTCTTCTCGTTTATATCTCTTATTTCCTTTAATTTCTCCCAAATTTTCTCCCCAAAATTAGTGTAAAATTTCAAATCTCCACCAGCACGTTCTCAATCGCGGTTTCAAAATCCCTTCAAAAATTTCAGGTACCGCCAAAACTTATCTCAATCGATTAATTTAAATTTTTGTCTATTTTTTTCAGTTTTTTCAAGCTATTTTTCACATCAGTTCATAATCCATACAGAGTTTTCCTTCAAACAATGGATGCCCAGTCTCCATCTAAAAGATTCACAAGAGGTATACCCTTGCATGTCGAAAATAGTGTTGAACGCCCATCGTTTTCCTTGGGTTTAACTCAGGATTTTGGGGAGGTTGCAGGTTCAATGTCCAAATCCAACGCTATGCAAGAGATCAAATCCAAATTGAAAAATAACCCAATCAGATTGGAGGAAATGAGTGCAAAATTGAAGCAATCCAACATCAAAATTGAGGAGGGAGGTAAGAAAGATCAGTCTGCTGCTGGGTCAAGTAAAAAAAGGAAAGAAAAAACAACTAATTATACATAAGAGAATGCAAAAAGAAAGGAAGTTGTTGTTTCTGGCTTATTGGAGCATGATGAGGTATTTGTATAATCATTATTTTTGTATATGTTACGATTTTATATTTTTCTTATATTTTCTGTGTTGATTCATGTCTTATAACTGTTTGTTTATAAAGTTTTATATAGTCACTATGTTAATATCCAAAGTTAAATGTATAAAATAGAACTATTTAACTATACATACAAGGTAAACAATTATACATTTGAAATTGGTTGTATAATGTATAATATATATACAGTATAAACATTTATACAGTTTTGTGCATTGTTTTATGTATAGGTTTTTTCATTTGTATAAGAATCCTATTTGTATAATGTTCCTTTAGACATATACAATTCCACAAACTTATACACATACATAAATGGTTTGTATTTCACTATATATACAATGTAAACAATTATACATTTGAATTTATTTGTATAAGTATAATATCAATAGTTATTGTATTCGTAGCGGTACAACAATTTATCTATATATACAATATAAACATTTATACAGTTGAAATTAGTTTGTATAATGTATTTTTTCTTTATAAAACTTGTATATGTTATTTTCATTTAAAAGCTATTTCATACATTTTGATATCTGTACTTGTGTCTTAATTATGTATACGTGTGTATTTTTAGTAAAATTATATATGCATTTTTTCAGGCTATTAAGTTTTTAGGAAAAAGAGAACCAACACGCATACCTCACATGCAGTGTTACACAAATATTGAAGTAATGAAAGTGTTAGCTACAAAGCTTACTAGTTCACAGTATAAAGAATTTTGTGGAACAACATGTTTTGCCCAATTATCTAGCATTCGTAGGTGTCATGTTCAAGCACAACTGATTAGGTGCATGTTTTTTAGAGAACTTGAGGGTAGCTCAAAAGATGCAATCCTGATACATGTGAATGGCACCACTTTGCGATTCACCATTCGTGACTTTGCTATAATATCTGGGTTAAAATGTTCAGACATTGAGAAGGATTTTGTCTTTAATACCGAAGAACCAAACAGAATTATTCTTCAGTATTTTGGAGTCGAAAAAGCCATCACCAAGAGTCAGTTGGTTGAAAAGTTTGATAATAAGGTTTGGGGGGATAATGATGATGATGCGGTGAAGTTTGCTATATTGTTCTATATATATTCATTCATCCTTTCTGAAGAACCAACCAGTACTGTTATTGATAGGAAATACTTTGATTTGGTTGAATCGGGCAGATACATTGACTATCCATGGGGTAAAAAGGCTTTTGACCTTCTGATTCTGCATTTGCACACTAAGATCAAACACGATGGGAAGTATTTCAGGTTGTATGATTTCCCACTTGCTTTGCAAGTGTGGTTTTATGAATATTGTTCGAATTTTGATGAGGAAATTGCTGTTAAGGTATCCTATCACTGAAAGACAAAAAAAGATTTCCCTCGTCTAAACTATTTTGCTAAGGGCATGTTCAGAGACAACAACAATCCGGTACGCACTGTACAATTTTTTGTATAATATATTATCTGTATAAATATAGTATAGATATATAACTGTATAAATATATAAATGTATAAATATATGTATCAGTTTGTGCTATAGAAAACTATATGTATAAATTTGCTCCATGTATTATTATTTATACAAGTTTTTGACAATGTATAAATATACCTATAAGTATGTGAACTTTATAAACTTAAGCTCATTTGTATATATAAGCTTATAAACTGTATAATTATACATATAAGTTTGTCTAATGTATATATATATAAACTGTATATATGTTTTTACATTTGATTAAGTAAACATTTTGTATAATGAATATGTCAATATGAACATGTCTATATTTTGCAGCTTGTTTTTAAGAATATAACTCCAACTCCTGAATATGTTCAATCAGATTCATCTCCAACAGAAACAGCAGCTGCAAATGCTTCGGACGATGATTTTTAGGATCCTCCATGTCCAATAAATAACAAGGGAAAGAAAAAGTTGATACTTGTTTGTCGCCTCCTAAGAAGAAATCAAGGCAGACAGTCACTCTTATTCAGAACAAGGCAACACCTAGGGTCATTTCAAAGCAGCCTTGTTTAAGAAAGTCTCCCCGACGTGCCAATGTTGCAAAAAGACCTAAGTCACCACTTCCAAAGAGGCAGTCCAAAAAACATGCTAATGTTCCATCCTATACAGGCATAGTCTCAAAATCAGCAATACCATCATTACAAATTGATGTAACCATATCATTCCCCTGATTTGAACTTTCACACAGTTCAGTGATATTGCTACTATTATCCATTTTGCTTATACAAATTGGATACTTGTTGAAGTCATCTGCAGCCTTTTTAAGCATGATATACACTCTAACACCCATGTCGTTATGAATCAACATTGGCGTTTTGCTTTCTTTAACCTTATACTCAATTTTCAGCTTAATAACATTTGTATCAACACCGAGTTGCATTGCAATAACATTATACAACTCCTTATACGATGAACTTTCTTTAAAAATCACCCCCTCAATTGTATAATCAACGTAACAATTGTCATTGTCTCATCTACCGGAATGCATAACCAAAATAGCTAATGAAGCCATTTTCAAAATTTCTGTATAAAAAAAGAAGTTATATATACATATACATTTATACGATTAAGAATTTCAACAACAAACATAATGTATATTTATACAAATTCTAGCAACTTCAGTTATTCACATATATACATATTCCAATTACATACTCATAGAAATGTTTATATACACATTCTGCATATACATTTATATATAAACAATTATATACACAAATTATAACTTTATACACAATTATACAATTTCATACAAGTGCAGTGTTATTGTTACTTTCACAGAGTACAAATTTTTGCATTTGTATAACAATCATATATCCAAAATCATGATGAAGATGCACTGTATAAAACATACACATAATAGTTTCATATATGAATTATACATATCTTACTGAATCATATCTAAAAACCTATACGTATAAACTCTAAGCAAATATACAAATCCAAACACAAATATTACTGTGAAATGAGCGAATCTCCGATCACAAATTCAAATTAATCAACAAGTTCATCCAGAAAATTTCCAGATCACTATTTTTTCTAGATTTCAAATTAACTATACAAATCATAAGTGTTAAACTCTATTTCGAACAAAATATACACCTCTCAATATACATTCAACTTAAATTGATGATTGTTAAAAAGGAAATCTGATTTTGAATACATGTTGAACACCATCTTCGACCTAAAAAAGCAAAATCAGAGTATGTTTTCGTCATGAAATTACCTCCTGTTGCTATCTCTATAGTCCAATGATCTCGATTGCTTGTGTAGTACCGTCAATTGCTTGATCCATTTTCTGAATTGAGTTACAATGGAGTTCTTACTGTTGAAGACGACGAAGAAGGAAGGGAATTCGAATGGAACAGAACGTACGTGACTTCAGTGATTTTTTTCCTTTTTTTCTAACCGAAATTAACGCCTTTTTGTTTATTTTTTTAAACTATCAAAATGTATTTTTTTAAAAATGACCAGCGAATATACAGAAAGACACGTCCATAGCAAACTATAATTTTGCTACGGACTGCAATTTTACAAAGTTTGCTATAGCATACAATTAGCAATTTTTATTTGCTATATGTAAAATTTTCTCACTTTAAAATGCATAAGTACCCCCAACCTATGCCCGAAATCTCAAAGACACACTTATACTATACTAAGGTCCTATTACCTCCCAAACTTAATTTATAAATAATTTTCTACCCTTTT
>JAJOOE010018892.1:0-11441 GCA_036250405.1 Solanum raphanifolium | reverse complement strand
ATTTTAACAACAACAAAAAAAATTATGATGATTAGGAGTTTCATTTTTATTATAATTATAAAAAAGTAATTGAAAAATAAAATATTATTTTCATGATGCCATTTTTTACGTATGTAACAATTTGTTTTCGTCACCGTTCTTTTTGCTTTGAAATGTATTTATAATTTTTATGTAGTCACCAATTTTTATATTTTCTCTGTTCATTTTTTGTATTTTCACCCCTTATTTTTATTTATTTATTTTACAAATAAAATCAATGCATAATTTGTAATACATTTAATGTCTAATAAAATGATACATTTGAATTACTTATAACTCATGTCTCTTCATCTTACTTGTAACTTTTAATATTAAATATTATTCATAACTTTTGTATGTTTCATTTTTCATAAATCTTATAAATATTTAATTAATGTTTAAAAAATTATAATAAGCAAATATAATAATAAGGACATAATAAAAAAATCAATTTTATTTTGACGAAATCAGAGTTTGAATAGAAAATTAGTACTCCTACAAAAGATAGAGAAAATTAAAACATATAAAATATTTTCAATGTAATACAATATATTGTTATTTCAACATATTATCTCTTATTCCATTTACTTCACCACGGTGAATATTTTGTTCTACTATATACATATATAAAAATAATTATATTTTATATGTTTAAAAAAAAATGAAAAAACCTATGATATCACAGATGAAGAGAAATATTAATATTATCTATATATTTGATACTAACCTAAATATTACACATTTCATATTATTATCTTATAAATATTTCATATGACCGTGCGAAGCGCGGATAGTTTCACTAATTATTTTATATATATATATATATATATATATATAAATTCATTGAGAATCCAGTAAACCACGGAGTGTCTGTCAGAAGTTTCTATGTAAGTTGAGGGATATTAATATCAAGTTGGGGGATATTAAACACTTTTGGAAATATTCTACTGTGTAAAGGGAAGTTATTACTCTATACTACTCCCTCACCATTTTAAGTTTAATGTCTTTTAAGAAATTAGTTAAATTTACAATTGTATTCTTATTTTGATGTTTTCTTAAAGTCAAGTTTTTAATACTTCCTCCGTCTCAATTTATGTGGTACTTTTCGTTTTTCAAGAGTCAAATCGTTTAAGTTTGATCGGGAATTTGCGCATAAAATCTTCAATTTTTTTGAAATGAAATTTATATATTTGTAAACTACGTAAAAAGTATTATAAGTCACAATAATTGATAATTCAAAATGTTTAAAACGTCTATAAAAAAAAATTACGGTCAAAGATAGATTGGTTTGAATCTCGAAATTCGAAAAGTGCTACATAAAATGGGATGGAGGGAGTAATAAATATGAATTAATTTATTTTAATTAATTAATTTGACCAATGAACATGAATAGATTAATTAGTTTTCCTATATTGGTCAAATTCATATTTGTCAGGCTAATAACTCTCAAGGGTAAAATAAGAAGAATAGTATCATTTATGCATTGATTTGGTGAAATCACAAATATTAATGAATTTGACGAGAGGGAGTTGCTCGGATGGTAAGCACCCCTCACTTCCAACCCGAAGGTTGCGAGTTCGAGTCACCAAGGGAGCAAAAGGGGTTGGAGCTCCTAGGGGAGGGTTAAAAAAAAAGACAAATATTAATGAACATCTATTTTTAGTAATTATCCGTGAAGTTTCTTTATTGACATTTAAAGTTGTGTGGACCTAGTCGAAGAATATCACTAATAGGCTAGACCATTACATATTTATCCGTGAAGTTTCATTATTGACATTTGACAAGTCAGGATCAGTACAAGTATTAAAAGGGATCTCTATAGCTAACTGAATTGCCTGAGAAACAAGGACTTTTATATTGAGCAATTTACTTGTGAACCAGTCTTGCAGTAACACAATCCTTCTTTCTTATCTGTATTCACAAGAAAATAAAATTCAAATAGAATTTAATTCCTAGTAAGATTATACTAAACACCCCTAGAGTAGCAGTTATTCTAAAATCAAACACTTACACTCCATATATAATTCAAACAAATTAAATCCTACTCAACTATAAGTGTTTAATTCCTATTTTTCAATATCAAACATTTTAATCTCCTAAAATAAAGAAGGTCAGTCTAACTATACAAGTAAATTTATAATTTTTGAAACGAAAGAAAATTAAAACAAAACATGAGAATTCCTATATATATATATATATATATAAAATAGTAGAAATATTTACACCACCAGTTCACTTATACGGTAATAAAATTAATTAGGTTAATATAAGAGAAACACCATAAATAATTTCTAAGCAAAATAAACAGGAGAAATATTAAACTATAGTGTCGGTTTAAAAAAGTCCTCTATCTTTTTTTCTTTGGGCACAAGAAACGAGAAACGTGTCTCAGTGCTCCTACTATATAAAACCCACGTACAAGTAAACGACTGAAAATTCTGCATGATGACAATTAAGAGGAGAAGAGAAGAAGAAATAGTAACAGTGGAGACACTAGCCATGGCTAATTGTGTCAATATTTTAGAGAAGAATAGTTCACTATCACGTCGATTTTATGAGTGCAAAACTTGTAAGAAGCAGTTTGAATCGTTCCAAGCTTTAGGCGGACACAGAGCAAGTCACAAGAAACCGAAACTGGTATTACCTTCAGATTCGATTAAATCTAAGACGAAGAAACACGAATGCTCTTATTGCGGTGAAGAATTTGTACTTGGACAAGCTTTGGGTGGACATATGAGAAAGCATCGCCATAAATTAATGGAGAAACCAAAGGAGACAAATACTGCTGAGTTTTTGAAGACGAAGGAAAAGATCGAGACGGAGAGTGAAAATAAATTTTGCTTAGATTTGAATTTGACACCGTATGAGAATGATCAGTTGACGTTGGGGATTATCCCGTTTACAGTAGTTCATTCGTTGTTGTAGATATTTTAAATTTCTTGGATTATAAGAGAAAAGTAGCTATTACAATGTTTTTTTTTTTTTTTAGAGTAGTTAAAGTGATATTTCTGTTGATTTGTGGCTAGTCTGTATATGAAAACAGATACAAATTTTGTCGGATTAATTGTTTTATTCCATTATATTAGTTCCTTCCTCAACAAGCTGCGCTTTTGCACACAAAATCAACTTATGGAAAAATCCTTGATGGCGATCGGAGTGCAGAGCTCAGATTAATAGAAAAATCCACAAGTTTAAATTTCTTTAGAACCATAGAATGAGTAGTTGTTGATTAACGAGTCCTTTTTCTGGCAGATGACAAGTCTCTTTAGGTTTTTGCTAATTAATTATTTAAGGAAAATACTGAGCAATTATTAATGCCTATGTAATTCACAATCAAAGGAAGCTTAATTTTTCTTTTTACTTTTCCTTAAAAAACTTTTGAGCTGTAATAGTGGCTGCTTCTGTATTCTTATTTTTAATCGTATTTGTACTGCGATAAGGCATGGAACTCTTCAGGATCCTTACTTCTAATTGTTTACATTATTGGAGTATTAATCTGGTGGACAATCAATATTACTGGTGGTTATTAGATAATCATCAATATTAATTACCAAGTTTTTTTAACTTGTTGTAATTGTTAATTAATAATAATAATAATATTAATACCAACTCAAAATGATTTTGTGATAAAGCAAAAAATGTTACTCTCTCTTCTGCTCACTTTTACTTGTCGATTGATTACTATAGTTACTTGAATTACTTGTTCAGTTTTGAAAAATCAAGAGATAATTTGTCATTTATAGTTCTTGTAGAGTCCCAACTCAAATTGAACATGTCTTGCAGAATTTCACAAAATTTCAATGCTATTTCTCAATATATTTTTCAAAGCATTGAATTTATTATATACAAAAGGTAATATAGTAAATTTGTTATTATATTAGGTAACTAATTTCTTAAGTTAATATTAGACAAGTAAATAGGACTGAGATATATTGTATATACTAACTGTTTATCTAGTAGGAAAATTAAAGAAATTAAGTTGGCCACCAAAAGATTATATATAGTGTGTGAAAGATGAAGCTTCGAACCCATCTTAAGAACACGGTTTATAAGGTGGCTAGTTTGTAGCACATGCACGTAAGCAGTTGAGTCATTTTTTCTTAAATAGCAAAAATCTTAAGTATGAAGGAAACTCTATAATAGTGTATTTAAGTGGATAAGCGTGTCACGTATTGATTCATATATAGTTATAGAGTGAAAATTGACTTGGAGTTTGTGAGACTTAACTAATTTGGTTTGAAATTTGTAATTATAACTTCAAGTTGGAAATGATATTCCCTAGTCCCTACCATACGTACCTTGAAAAATACTTTGATTTGATTTGATGGGTTTATAGAATATTATGAGGAAACATTAACTTTTTTTTTTTGTCTTATTTTTATTATTTTAATTTAGTTTAAAATCAAATGTCCATAAATACCTTTTCAATTTATTCAAATACTAAAACAAATGTTTTAAAATAATTTTAGTTTAAAAACACTTAAAATAATCCAATTCAAACGGGCTCTAGCTTTTTCTACACATTTATGACTTGTTTTAGTTTTAAACCAAGTCCTTAAAAACACTTTTAAAATTTATCCAAATACTATAAAACTATTTTAACTTACTAAAAAATAAGTCAATACAAACAGACTTTACTCTATAAATACCACCATATTCAGCATTATTGTTGCCTCATTTCATGATCGTATTTTGTGATTTGTTAAGTTGACATGATGTTTTACATAGACATAATTTAGTCTTTTATAGAGAAAATTAAAAGATGGTGAATATATCTGCGATATTGTACTTTGTATACTACTCCCTTTCCCTTTGTCCCTTATTATTTGTTCACTTTTGAATTGACACACCTATTAAGAAAGCAATAATTGACATAGTAATTTTATCATTTTATCCCTATTAATTATGAGGTGGATAAATTAAAAATTTAAGATTTTCAAAAAGTTCTATATTTTCCAAAGTAATTAATTGAAGATATAATAAGTAAAAATATTGTCTTGTCAAAATAGATAAATAATTAAAAAATGAATAGTGGACAAGTAATTAAGGTTATGAAGTATATATTAAAGAGACTTATAGAGACCAACTGCAATACAAACTGATCGATGGCCCCAACTCCCTATTAACTTGGGTGCCAAGATACTACATCCTTCACCTCCCCGAGTAAACTCCAATAAGGTCTTCTCCTTTAATTTTTTAAAAAATTATACTTTCTCCGTTTAAAAAAATATATCCTAAATTGCATGAGACTTGACATGAACTTTAAGAAAATAATGAAAATTTTAAATTTTGTAGTCCTAAATAAAAATTATGTCAAATATACCAAAATATTTTGTAATCTTACGATTAAAATTATGTCAAGTAGAAAATTAAAAATTAAAATATTGCTAAAAATAGAAAAAAAGTCGCTCTTTATTAACAAACTAAAAAAAGTAGTCATTTTTTAAAACAAGCAAAAAATTCCCCCAGTTAAATCTTTTGTAGTAACTATCGAAGGAAGAAAGACGAGTTCGAAGCCAAAAGGGCAAAAAAAATTGTCAAAAATTCCAAAAGGGCACATCATATTTTTTTAAAATCAAAACGGCAAAAACGCTCCTGCCGGAGAGATTTTCTTCTGATACATATTAACTCCGTGTACTCCGTTAAAATAAAATCGCTACCAGGGTAGCGATTTTTGTCCAATTTTTTTTTCTTTTTTTTTTTCACTAAAATCGCTGGCACAACAGCGATTTTTTAACTATAATTTTTTTCCTCCAACTAATATCGCTACTATGGCAACGTTTTCATAGAAAAAAAAATTTGGCAGATTTTTTGTAAAAACTTTTTTTTGGAAAATCGCTGCCTTGGCAGCGTTTTCCTTAATTTTTTATTTTTTTTGAAAATCTTTTCTTAATTTTTCTTTTTAAGTTTTATGAAAGAACAATTATTTTTAAAAAAAATTGCTGACAGGGAGCCTGATTGCACCCAAAATTTTGGACTTGACGTAGAAATCATCAAAATGAGGCACGAACTTTAATCGGTGTCGAATTAGGCTGCCTTTTCAGCGATTTTTGTTAAAAAAATTATTTTTTAATAAAAACGCTGCCTTCTTTCTAAAACAAAAAAAAAATTAAGAAAAACGATTTTAAAAAAAATTAAAATTGAAGAGAAATGAATTTAAAAAAAAGAAAAAAATTTCACTAAAAAGCTGCCAACGCAGCAATTTTCAGCCATTGGCAGCTTTTTTATAAAAAATATATATATATCTTGAAATCGCTGCCTTGGCAGCAGCGATTTTGGTGGAACTAGTTTTTTGGAAGAAAAAAAATCGCTGCCAAATTTTTGTAGAAATATTCTTTTATTTTATTTTATTTTTTGAAATTTCTGTCAACTAGTCAAAACATCTGCAGCAATTTAGAAAAAAAAATTAACTCCAAAAAAAGAAAAAAAATTTGCTTTTATAATAACGCTGCAATAGCAGCGATTTTAATTTTTTTTTTTTTAAAATCGCTGAAACGCTGTACGGGGAGCGATTTAAAAATAAAAATAAATTTTTTACCATCAGATGTGTTGACTAGTTGACAGAAATTTCAAAAAATAAAATAAAATAAAAGAATATTTCTACAAAAATCGCTGCCTTGCAGCGATTTTTTTTTTTTAAAAAAAATAGTTTCACTTTGGCAGCTTTTTAGTTAAATTTTTTTCTTTTTTTTTAAATTCGTTTCTCTTCAATTTTATTTTTTTTAAAAATCGTTTTTCTAAATTTTTTTTTTCGTTTTGAAAACAAGGCAGCGTTTTTATTAAAAAATAATTTTTTTAACAAAAATTGCTGAAAAGGCAGTCTAATTCGACACCGATTAAAGTTCGTGCCTCATTTTGATTTATACGTCGAGTCCAAAATTTTGGGTGGAATCAGGCTCCCTGTCACCAAATTTTTTTAAAAATAATTGTTTTTTTATAAAACTTAAAAAGAAAAATTAAGAAAATATTTTCAAAAAAAATAAAAAATCAGGAAAACACTGCCAAGGCAGCGATTTTCCAAAAAAAAGTTTTTACAAAAAAGTTGCCAATTTTTTTTTCTCTATGAAAACGCTGCCATAGCAGCGATATTAGTTGGAGGAAAAAAAATTAGAGTTAAAAAATCGCTGTTGTGCCAGCGATTTTAGTGAAAAAAAAAGAAAAAAAAATTGGACAAAAATCGCTGCCCTGGCAGCGATTTTATTTTAACGGAGTACACGGCGTTAATATGTGTCAGAGAAAAATCGCTCCGACAGGAGCGATTTTGCCGTTTTGGTTTTAAAAAAATATGATGTGCCCTTTTGGATTTTTTAACAATTTTTTTTGCCCTTTGGCTCTGGACTCGAAGAAAGACACTAAAAGACGATTTTGATAGTCAAGTCATATAACTTTTTATATTTTAAGATTATAGATTCATATCTTCTGTATTCTTTTTGCAATTCAAGATAAGATTTTTTTTTTTTTTTTTTGCACAAAATTATTATGTTCCATGTATTTGATCAAGTCAAACCTAGAATCATTCTGGAAACTTCGTGGAAGCTCACTTTATGGACTCTTCCTTGTGCTTTAAACTTACATGAAAATTACCTGAAAAACACATTCATATTCGATGATTTTAGAAAACGCGGCGAGATTACTGAATCCGAAAATCTCTACACACTACTAGCGTTTGTTACAACTAGAACGTCATTATCAATAGAACGCGCAAAATGTAACTATAAAATATGTGAAGCAATTGTAAGCCAAGTAGATCAGTCATCATTTTATTCAAACTCAATAGACGAATATCAAAAGCATCTTATTTGTATCTACATTAACCAATTCTTCATAATGACGGCATTAATGAGAAAAAGCAGAGAAAACAACGGTGACGTGGAAGCACAAGCAATGGCTAACTGCTTAATGCTTTTATCATCCATAGATCGAGATCGTCGTAATTCATTTGAATGTAAAACCTGCAAAAGACGGTTCTCATCTTTCCAAGCGCTTGGCGGCCATCGAACGAGTCATAAATCGATGAAATCAACGATCGACATCGGAAAGTTTCTTCACGGAAAATTATCCAAAAAACGCAAGGTACATGAATGTTTAATTTGTGGAATGGAGTTTTCTATGGGGCAGGCTTTAGGTGGACATATGAGGCGTCACCGTGCCCCTGTAAATGAAATTAAAGATTCGTCGTCAGCGAGAAGGATACCAGTTTTGAAGAAATCGAATAGTAGAAAGAGGATATTTTGCGTGGATCTTAATTTAACTCCTGATGAGAATGATGATTTTCAGTTTTGGCCTACGGCACCTGCACCTGTTTTGCGCCGCGTTATCTGATTAATTCCCTCACACACCTCCATTGTTATCCTCTTAGGACTAGCTAGAGCTAGAAGATGTCTTTCATTTTAATTTCTTGTGTGTATATATCACAAATTCTGTTATCTATTTACCTTAAATGATCGGATTTATTTCATTTATTGAGTAGATTTATTTACAAGGCATTCCAGCTTATCATTTTGCTCCTTTTTTTGGATGATCGAAACAATTATTCCTATGGCATAGCAAATTCAGTCTTTACTATATTTATCCGAAAAAGTGATACTCTCTCTGTCCTAATTTATGTGACACATTTCAGATTTCGAGATTCAAACAAAGTCTATTTTTTATCATAATTTTTTCATATATTTTTTAAATATTTTGAATTATCAATTATTGAGAATTATAGTACTTTTTATGTAGTTTACAAATATATAAATTTCATTTTTAAAAAATTGAAAATTTCATGAGCAAATATCAAATTTAAACTATTTAACTCTCGAAAAACGAAATGTATCACATGAATTTGCGAAATGTATCACATGAATTGGGACAGAGAAAGTTACTTTTTAAAGAAATATGTAGTACACAGTCATCATAGTTTGAAGTTCTATCGTAGATACATACACGTGGATAAACTTATTATTCTTGTAGATAAATTTAGATAGAAAGATTGTATAGTGTGGAGATATTTATTACACGTACAATGTATTTGATATTTTGTAATATATAGAGGTCTTAAATTAAATAGATATATTTATTCATGAGAGAATATAATTATTATGAAAAATCACATTTATTTATGAGAGAACATGATTATTATGAAAAGTTATCCTTAAGTTCTATAAATATAAAGATTCTCTCGAAATAACATAAGAATAAATATCTAGGTATATACAAGGGTTTTGTTTTACAGTAAAACCTCTATAAATTAATAATCTCTCTAAAATAATATTTTCCTTCGGTCCCGACTTGGGCCAATGAAAAAAATCATCAATTTCTATAAGATAATAAGATAATATATTTCGAAAAGACCCCTATATAAATAGATGATCCCATTAATATCATAAATTAGTAATTCTTTAAAAGTACAAATATATCTAAGACAATTTAGTGAAATATGATTCTATTGTGTTATGTTTTTTTCTTATAATTTAAATCTAGTTGAAGTTCATCTCTAACTTTTCTTAGTGCATCCAAGAGCTCCGAAGTTGTCTTTTCGAACTGCACCATAAAA
Organism: Solanum raphanifolium; assembly: GCA_036250405.1. Classification (NCBI taxonomy): domain Eukaryota; kingdom Viridiplantae; phylum Streptophyta; class Magnoliopsida; order Solanales; family Solanaceae; genus Solanum; species Solanum raphanifolium. Next base: position 1,885 of record JAJOOE010018892.1, on the reverse strand, counting down.
TTGTGAAGAGTTCTAAATGCGATAAGTGTTTCCTTACGTGTAATTGGTTCCAAAGGTATAGTATCATCTTCAACTTCATCATCAACATTGCCTTTTCCGATGTTATCCACAATTCCTTCTAAGCTCTGGACCTCTGAACATGTATCACTTTCACCCAGATAATCTAACAAGTTATTGACATCCATTTTATTGTGGTAACCAAGATCATTAATCAATGACCTCAAGTTCATGAATGACATTTTCACAAGTAGGTTCATTCAAATTATCTGAGATTGCATTCTCCGAACGAATTTTACAGTGTCAAAAATAATTTGCTATTGTCTCTTGCTGAACATTTATGGCCAAACAGGGATTGCAAAATTGATAGCATCCAAAAACATTAATTTTTGTTGGATCAGTTTGTCCCACTTCATAGTCTTCTAATATCCTACAATAAAATAAGTTCGATAATACATCTTGAAACCTTTATTATCCACAAGGTTGAAATTAGTAAGATACAATGATTTTGATGATGTATTCATTGTACTTATGTATAGTTTTTTTTAATGTGAAATCAATAAATATGATACATAAATTAGTAAGATACAATGATTTTGATATATTCAAAATTAACCTTCATTAAATTTCAAACCATTCTTTAAATTAATAAATATTAATTTATCGATTAAATAATATCTCTATAAAATAATAAAGTTTCATGGTCCCACCTATATTAATTTATTTATAGAGGTTTTACTGTATCTTGAAAAGAATTGCTTGAATTTTTTCCTAACATGTATATCGATAATATCTCTTTAAGGAAAGTGATTCTTCATTCTTCAAGCCTCAAAAGTCATCTTTTTCTTCAATTTATACTTCATATTATGTATTCATTATCACTATTATCCACGCAAATATAATAAGCTCTGCTACATGAAGTATTTCATACACGGAAGAATGTATTTCACTTTATTATCATCAAACAATATATTTGTTTAATTTTAAAATCAAAATGCTGCTACATTTTATAATTAAGCATAATCTCTTCAGTTTCCAAAATATGAGCGCAAATAATAACTTTTACCTTTATTATTTATTTCATAGTAATATTTTAATAATAACCCCTGTATTATTAATCATGCAGAAATAAATTTGTGTTATAACTCTTGCATAACTAGTAGTAGTACTACGAGAAGAAATTTTTTAATATGATTGAGGCTCAACCAACAATAGTTGTGTGAGACTCCATTCAATTTTTGACACTTGAATTTGTGGCCCCATTTTAACACCACACACTCTCTCACCTTATTTTTTTCTCAAATTCCCCTCTGTTCCCTCCAAAATATTTTAGCTCCTTTTTCAATATTCCTCTATTTTTCACAAATTTTTTTTTCAATTCTTTGTGCTCTTTATTAGTAACTTGATTTTAGTAACTTGATTAGCTCTTTCTTTTCCATTAATCATTTATGTCCCTCAGCTAAAACAATTTAAAAAATTGCCACCTCTCAACCAATTCAACTAAAATATAATTATTCCTCGTAGCCTTAGAAAAAAAAATCTTTTAAATTTTTTATTTTACATCTCAAAAAATTGAATCAAATTTCTAGGATACATTTAAAAGATAAATTTTGAATGAGAAATTCACACACACTTTATATCTGTATTAAAAAGTATTCACTGAATATCAAAAATCGAACTAAATAAGAATTTAGTCAAATTGAATATTTCTTTTACTTCAATTTTATTTCTTTTTCTTTTTAAAAAAATTGACATAATCAGTTTTGGTTTCAAAGAAAAAATAAATCGAAAAACCACCAAACTGATTATAAAAATATCTCCCTCTTTATATATATATATATATATATATATATATATATATATATATATATATAGTGTGTGTTGTGTA
>JAJOOE010018891.1:0-12463 GCA_036250405.1 Solanum raphanifolium | reverse complement strand
TATTTATTTTCTTAATTTTATGTTTTATATTTTTACTATTAAATTTATTTAAATAAATTAGCTTATAAATGTTAAATAACTCACATTTCAAATATTGTATTAATTTATATTGGATTTATTTAACAACAAACAAATCTTTCTATTTTACTATTGTTACTGTCTTGTCGGTTCTAAATGTAGATGGTCTATCCTTTTTGAATTGAAAATTAACGTTTTGTGAGTGATCAATTTATTAAGATGAAAATTATTTACCCTCAAATAATTCAAGTGAAATAATAACAAACTTGAAAATAAAATTGTTCTTCTTCTAGCTCATTAGAAGGTCATTAAAAATAATATTATCTGGTAACTATCTACTTTGATCCAATTAAAAATAAGAAACTGCATAATAATTCAAGGATATAATTGAACAAAAAAATATTTATAAAATTTTAATCCAAATACAAAATGAGCTGATAAGGAATGAACCAAACACTTAAAATAAAATAATCTATCAATAAACCTCCAAGATATGCCATGTCTCCATCTAATAAAGATACTTTCTTCTCTGTGTTGTTGTACTTTAATAATCTTTTTGGGTCCTCAGACCATCTCTAATCCACCTTTATTTTACTCTTCATTCTTTATATTTGGAAAGTAAAATAGAGAAGGAGCACTCCAACCCACATCTATATCACTCTCTATTCTTCATATTTAGAGAGGTGAATAGTAGTTCTCCAAATTTGGAGAACTACTATTCACACTCTCTATTTTACTTTTTGAATATTTTATTATTATTTCTATTACTTTCTAATTAACATATTATTTTACATATAATGTAATTAATTAAATATCTAATATTCATAATTCTTTTTAAATGTAATATAATATTTTTTAAAAATATATTATTTAATATATACTATTTCCATCCCGAATTAATATTATTTTATTTTTTTTCTAATTTTCGTCAATAATATAATTTGATTTTATTATTAATTTTCACTATAAAAAATACACAAAATTAAAATGATAAGATGAAAAATTTAATTTAAAAATATAATACATAATATGATAATTTAAATACAAGATAACAATACAATACGTAACATAATAATTTAAATACAAGATAAAATACAATACATAACATAATAATTAATTCACAATGAAGCAAGAATCATGCCGAAAAGATGTTGAACGTGCATTCAGAGTTTTATGCAATCACATTTTGCAATTATTGCAGGACCCTCACGTTTTTGGAGAAGGAAAGTGTTACATAATATAATGACTACATGTATTATATTGCACAACATGATAATTGAGGATGAATGTGATCTCAATGCACCAATTCAAGATGTCGTAGAGGCTCCAACTCCAACGACAGAAATGATGTAGGTGGAAATCTCCGATTTGAACAACTTTTAGCTAGACATAAAAAATTAAGGACAAAAATGCTCATTTTGAACTCCGTAATGCAATAATAGAGCATTTATGGGAGCAACGTAATAATTTTGAAATTTGAGTGTTTATGTAATGTTTATGTAATTACTTTTATTTGAATTTGTCCATTAATTTGTATATTATATAGTATTTTCTTGTAATTTATGTTATTTAAAAATTTAGAATAAAATATAATTTTCTATTAAATTAAAAAAATTAAAAATAAAATCTATATCACATGAAATTATATAAAGTAATTATTGGGAAAAAGAAATAAAGGATTTATATTATGAAATAAGAAAATAAGAATGAAATAGAAATAATAATATAATATTGAGGAGAGAGAAAAAGATTTATTTTTAGAGTGTAAAATAGAGAATTGAATTGAAGTTGGTTGTCTGAAAATAAAAAACAGAGAACTCTGGAGAGTAAAATAGAGTGTAGAATTGGAGATACACTCGACAAAATAAAAAAAAAGATAATGTAGCTTTATTTTAAAAATATAGTTGTCCAACATAAATAAACGTGTGTAAAATTAGTCTACATTTTTGTTTCTTTCTTGCTGGTAATTTAAATTAATAACTTCGATATTAAATACTCCTTCTATTTTATATAAATTTTTTGGGGTTTTTTTTATTACTTTATTGAATTGTTCAAAATAGGGGTGTCAAAAGAATATGAAAAATCGATCGAATAACCGAATCCTAAACGAACCAAACCGATTTATGTTATTTTTTCAATAAAATCGTGGACTTTTATTTAAGTGTATAGTTGTCCCGAACAATTAAGATGATCTTTTTAATTTATGAAAAAAATCAAAAAAATTCCGAATCGAACCGAATAACCTTACATGTAAATATATTTTATATATTAACAATATGTTAAATTTAATATATAAATATTCTTTAGAATAATTTTTAAATATAAATATAACTTAGGTCTTAGGCCTCTCGTGACTAGATAACTTTGGATCTTCGCTCTTTAATTAATCTTGCTTAATTAGGTTTAAAATTAAAAGATAATGTAATAGATACTCTATCAAACAATACAACAAAACATATGCAAACACTCCTATTAAATGTTTAAGATCAAACAATACGACAATAAGGTTTTACATTCGTGTCTTCTTGATGAAGAATAAAAGTGCTTCTTCAAGAACATATTTGCGAAAGAAATATTTTAATAGTAGTATATTTTGAGGTGATATTTAAAAGTAAAAAAAAAACAAAAATTAATCGAACTTTACCGACACCGAAGAGAAGTCGATATGATTGGAATGGTTTTACAAAATCTAATTTTGATTATATATTATAAAATAACCGAAAAATTGGGATGGTATAATTTTTAAAAAATAACCAACCGAACCGTACCATTGACACCGCTAATTCAAAGTTCAAGATGAATATTTGATTATTATTTTTATATTTGTCCTTTTCTTTGATGAATTTTTATATTTTTTGGAGATAAATTGTACTACTTTCAAAATTATATATAATTTAAAATATATTTTAAATTATGTACTTAAATATTTTTCTTTAACAAATATCATGCATTACCTCACAAATTCAATTAATATAAAACAGAAGGACTGCAGGAGTATTAACGGACGTACATCGGCCATAGCACTGGCGACATAAACAGGTAAATATGGTTGAAAATTGGTTGATCTTGATCATATGGCAGAAAATCAGAATAAAGTTACATAAACAACATAATTTTAAATATTTCAAAAAATAATTAAATGACAATTTTGTTAAGTGTAAACTTTATTTTTAAAAGGTAAAAAAAAAGTGAACAATATTTTGTTACAAAATTTCATATATTTAATAATTTAATTTAATTTTTTTTTATTTTACTCTTTATAAAATATTTTCAGCTCAAATTTATATTTTTAATTTATGTGTCTAATCAAATACCTTCACATTATTATTTTTAATAAAAAAGGCACAGATCTGATTTGGTGCAGATTGAAGTATTGAAGATTTGGACGTTTGCTACAAATAATTAAACTATTTTTTCAGTAATGTGACAAGGAGTTAATAGTTTGATTTTATAATATTCAACGGATCCAAACTTATCCCAAATATTATTTAATAATTCAAAAATATCTTTTTCTAAAAAAATATTATATTAATTTTTTTTATTTTACTCTTTATAAAATATTTTCAGCTTAAATTTATTTTTTAATTTACGTGTCTAATTAAACACTGTCACATATATTATTATATTGTTTTAAAAAAAAATGCACAGATCTGATTTGGTACAGATTATAATAAACTATTTTTTTTCACGTGACAAGGAATTAATAGTTTGATTTAAAAATGTTCAACAGATCTAGAAGTATCCCAATTATTATTTGCTAACTCAAATATCTTTTTTTCTAATGAAATATTATATTAATTTTTTATTAACTCTTTATAAAATACTTTTAGCTTAGTTTCTTCTTCTTCTTTTTTTTTTTTAAATTTATATCTCTAATCGAACACCTTTCACGTATATTTTTTTTAAAAAGGCACAGGTCTGATTTGGTGCAGAAAAAAGTATTGAATATTTGGACATTTGCTACAAAGAATTAAACTATTTTTTCAGTAATGTTAGAAGGAGTTAATAGTTTGATTTTAAAATGTTCAATGAATCCAAAAATATCCCAATTATTATTTAATAAGTTAAAAATATTTTTTTTAAATAAAATATTGTATTAATTTTTATTTTACTCTTTATAAAATATTTTCAGCTTATTTTTTTTAATTTATGTGTCTAATCAAACACTTCACATATTATTTATTTTTTAAAAAAGGCACAGGTTTGAGATTAAAGTATTAAACTATTGAATATCAGGACGTTTGCTACAAATAATTAAACTATTTTTTCAGTAATGTGACAAGGAGTTAATAGTTAGGTCATTTTACATAAACAATATATATTACCTTCATAATTATCGTTTATAGTAATATAATGTATTTCACAATTTATAACAGTATTGGCTCCCCCCTCCCCCCTTCCCCTTACTTTTTTGAGTAAATTTTAAGAATATCAAATATAATAATTATATTAGCGTTCTATAATTATAATTTTGCTACTTGCACTTCATAGCCTTATTATGTTTGTTATGGAGCATCTGATTTGTATAAATCGAAAAAAATGTTCCATTCGTATACAATTTTATTTTTTAAAACAAAATAACTAAAAAAGTATTAATTTCTGTTACTAAAAAGGACCAAGAATTTCATAATTCACGCAGATTACATTTTAATAGAATTCATTTCCTTCGATGAGTTCTTCAGCAAGATGAACTCCATTGTTAGTGGGTTCTTCAAATCGACTAATCTAGAGCAATACAAACAGTAGAGATTAGAAATCAACATTAGGTAAAGGTATTTAACGTTAGAAAAAATAATAGGGAATATAATTGAAGAAGAAGATGACTTTGAGGCGTGTAACCACTTTCTTTAAAGAGATATTGCCCCTATACATATTGGGGTAAATACAAATAATTCTCTTCAAGGATACAACAAAACCCGTTGTTTATTCATGTAGATTTTTCTTAGGCTATTTCTAAAGAGTTTTTATATTTATAGAACTTAAGAGATGACTCTTCATAAGAGTCATGTTCTTTCATGAATGATGACTTTTCGTAAAGGTCATGTTCTTTCATGAACAAATAACTTTTCATAACAGTCATGTTTTTTCACGAACAGATGTGTCTGTTCAATTTAAGATATCTATATTGATAACTCCATGAATGGAGATTAATACTTGGAGAATTTACAGAGCATTTGAAAGAAGAAGAAGGAAGAAGATTGTATTAATGTCTTGATTCAGTGAATCTGTACATACATGCTTTTATATACTACCCTCACTATGAATGAATACAAAATATCTCTAGCAAACTTTGTAACTAACTATTGCCATGTCATCAGCTAGTAATTACCTTTGGAAGCTTCTAACTAACATAACCATAAGCTTTGTTATTTCTGCATTTGCTAACACTCCCCCTCAAGCTTATGGTTGAAATATATTTTTCATTCCAAGATTGCTTAGTAGTAGATGGTGTTGTCCTTGTCCAAGACTCTTTGTGAGTAGATTAGCAAGTTGATGCTTGGTGTTAATATATTTTGTCTTCAATACTCCTTGACAAATTCTTTCTCTTACAAAGTGACAGTCTATATCTATGTGTTTTGTACGCTCATGGAAAATAGGATTAGCTGCTATTTGTATTGCTGCTTTGCTGTCACATACCATTTTTACGGGTACTGTTATATTTACTCCCAACTCTTTATATAAGCCTATCAACCAGGTTATTTCAGCTGCACATGTGGCCATGCTCCTGAATTCTGCCTCAGCTGAGCTTTTTGACACAGTCCCTTGCTTTTTAGACTTCCAAGATATTAATCCTCCTCCAAACTTCACTAAATACCCTGTGACTGATTTTCTTGTTTCAAGACATGTCCCCCAGTCAGAGTCACAATAAGCTGTCAGCTGTGTAGTTTGTTCTGCTGGCATTAGTAATCCTAGACCAGGTGTATCTTTGATGTATTTTACTGCTCTTAATGCTGCCTCCATATGTGACTCCTTAGGACAATGCATGAACTAGCTAAGAACTTGTGCAGTAAAAGCAAGATCAGGCCTAGTCATAGTCAGATAGAGAAGCTTTCCTACCAACTTTTGATACATTGCAGGATTAGCAAGTGGTTTATCATGGTCATGACTTGAACCAGTCACATGCTCATCATATTGAATTGATGTGAGTCTTTTGTTCAGCTCCAAAGGTGTATGAACTGGCTTTGCTCTTCATAGTCCAGTTTCAGACAACAGCTCCAAAGCATATTTCCTCTGTGTCATCACGATGCCCTTGTTTGATCTAGAAAACTCAATGCCTAAGAAGAATTTTAATTCCCCTAGGTCCTTCATTTTGAACTTCTTTTGAATTTCCTGTTTTGTATTACATAGGAGTTGATGGTTACTTCCAGTGACTAGAAGATCATTTACATGCACCAATATCACCATAATATCATTCCCACTTTGCTGTGTGAATAGAGAGTAGTCATAATGACTTTGTTTGAACCCCATCTGGACTAGTGCCTCAGTTAATTTCATGTTCCATTGTCTAGGTGCTTGTTTCAAGCCATACAATGACTTGTGGAGTTTGCAGACCTTGTGACTCTCCCCCTGTCTAGCAAAACCACAAGGAATGTCCATGTAGACCTCTTCGTTTAAATCACCATTCAAGAAAGCATTGTGGACATCCATCTAATATATATACCATCCTTTGGAAGCAGACAAAGCAACCATAGACCTGACAATCACCATCTTTGCCACAGGGCTATAAGTCTCACCATAATCAAGCCCTTCTTGTTGACTAAAACCTCTAGCCACAAGTCTGGCTTCGTACCTTTCAACCTCCCCAGAAGCTAAGTACTTAATTTTATATATCCATTTGTAGCTAATAGGCCTCTTACCAGGTGGTAGATCCACTATGCTCCAAGTCTGATTGCTTTCTAGAGCATCAAGCTCTGCTTGCATAGCCTGTCTCCATTTAGGATCATTAGCAGCTTCTTTAAATGAACTAGGTTCAGAAACAGCTGAGTAAGCACTCAAAGCCATTCTATATGTCGAAGACAAGTGGTTGTAGGACAGGTGATCTGCTAGTGAATAAGAACAGGCAGTAGACTTAGGCTTAGAAACAAAGTCATGCAGCCATAGAGGAGGCTTGGTAGACCTTGATGACCTTCTAGGAAGCACCTCAGTAGCAGGAGGGATCACACCAATAGACTCAGGTGAGGCTGGGCGAGCACAATCAACAGAGGAAGAAGGTGGAGATGAAACAACTGGAGGTGGGACAGGAGATACATAGTCCATAATTGGAAACATAGCATTAGGTGAGGCTTGGAGATGTCTGTAGGGAAACAAATCTTCTTGAAACACTACATGCCTATTTACAGAGAACATTTTGGCATGAATATCATAAAGGATATAGCCCTTTTGTGTGGAGGAGTATCCCATAAACACAGTAGGAACAGCTCTGGCAGAAAACTTATCAAGTTTCTGAGGACTTGCAGCATAACACAAACAACCAAACACCTTGAGAAGAGACAAGGCTGGAGGATGCCTGTACAACTTTTCAAAGGAGGATTTGTAGCCTAGTAATTTTGTAGGGATTCTGTTTAAAATATAAATAGCAGTGAGGACACACTCCCCCCAAAATCTCAAAGGTATAGAGGCTTGAAATCGTAAAGCTCTGGCCATATCAAGAATGGTTCTGTGCTTTCTTTCAGTAACCCCATTTTGTTGTGGGGTATACACATAAGTAGTCTGATGTAGAATGCCTATGTTACTCAATAGAGATTGAAACTCAGTGCTGAGGAACTCACAGCCATTATCAGACCTGAATGTTTTAACACTTGTGGAAAATAAGTTTTGAACTCTTGTAAGAAAATGTTGTATAACAACTATTGAATCAGCTTTTAAAGCAATCAAAAATACCCACGTATATCTGCTGAAGTCATTTACAATTGTAACAAAATACTTCTTTCCATTGTGAGTAGGAACTTTATAAGGTCCCCATAGATCACAATGAATCAAGTCAAATACAGCAGTAGTGTTATGAACACTTAAAGGAAATGGAAGTTTAGATTGTTTGGCTACAGGGCACACAGTGCAATGAGAACAGTCTGTGAAGTTTAGGGATTTGAGAGACTCATGCCTCCTTTTTACATCAATTGGAGCATGTCCTAATCTCCTATGCCAAACATCACTAGAAACAGATTGATCAGATACATGAGATACACTAGTAGTGTCAACTAACTTCTGTGAACTAGACTTGTGACTTGAGTCTTCATGAAGGATGTAGAGTCCATGCTCTTTCTTACCAATCCCCTTCACCTGACCAGTGGAAAGGTCCTGGAAAATGCAAAAATCAGGAAAGAATGCTACAATACATTGTAATTCTTTGGTGAGTTTTGAAACTTACAACAAGTTGCACTTGAACTCAGGGATAAAGAGAACATTAGATATGGAGTTGTTTGTGAATATAGAAGACCTTCCAACATGAGATATTGAGACATCTTTTCCATTTGGTAGGTGTACTCTATTATATGTATAAGAAAGTGTCTTCTTTGCTTTGGCAACAAGGTCCATGTTAGATGTAATATGATGCGAGGCTCCTGTATCAATAATCTATTTACTGGTACAACTACTACTACAAGATAAAGTTGTAAGAGAGCTACCTGCATTTGCAACAGTGGCAATGTTTGCAGAGGACTCTCCTACCTTGTCTCCTCCTCCAAATTTGGTGAGTAGGTGTAATATCTGCTGGTATTGATCTGAAGTGAAAAATGCACCACTATTTGAACCTGCACCAACTCCTAATTGACATGAGTCATTTCCACACTCTTCTGAAGCAGTAGCTTGATTAGCATACATATTTGGCTTCCTTTTAGATTTCAAATCTGCAGGATATCCAACAATCTTATAGCATTGTTCCCTAGAATGTCCTTTGCACCCACAATGCTCACACACAAGCAATGACTTCCTAGCTTTGTAGCTTCCTCCAGACGTACTGGCACCACTACTATATCCACCACCAGATCCTCCTGAGTATGAACCACTGGCTCCACTTGGAAAGGAGTTTTTAGATGTACCTGCTCCACCACTGTAAGTGTTGCTTCTATGAGTATACATTGTTGTTCCTTCTATCACCCCTGAGCCATTAGATGCAGAACTAGCTAGATTTCTCTGACTCTCTTGATCAATAATAAGGGCATAAGCCTTGTTAAGTGTTGGCATTGGACTCATCATGAGAATCTGGCTACTAGGAGTTGAGTAGGACTCATTTAGTCCCATAAGGAACTGTATGAGTCTTTGATAGTCACAATGTTCACCAAATTTCTTTGACTCTGGACAGGGACAACTAGGACAAGGCATAAAAGCATCGTACTCGTCCCACAAATCTCTTAGTCTAGAATGATAGTCAGCAACAGACATAGTTCCCTGCACTAGTGTGTGAATCTCTCTATGCAAGTGAAAAATCCTAGATCCATTTACTGTATCAAACCTCTCTCTCAGATCTAACCATACTTTTCATGCATCTGAAGCATACACTATAGAGCTTAGGAGTCCAGGTCATACATCATTCATAATCCAGCTTAATACTATAGCATTGCACTTTTCCCACTGATCAAACATAATTGGTTCAAACATGGACTTAGGAAATCGCCCATTTGCAAAACCTAGCTTGCTTTTCCCTACCAATCCAATCCTAAAAGACCTACTCCACAAAGCATAGTTTTCTGAACCAGTTAACTGTAGAGAGATCAGAGAACTACCTGGAGTATCAGTGTGTTGAAGAAATAACGGATGATTGTGATCAATTACTGGAAATACAGCTTGAGGTTCCACTTCCAGTGTTTGTCTCCTCAGATGCACTTCCATTTGCCATTGTTGTTGAGCTTTACTTTTGATGCTTCTTTTCAATTCACCATTGAACAGTGGTGAATTTGAGCACCTTTTGCTTAGCTACTTGTTGTTTAACCCTTCACGGTCGAGGGCTTTGATACCATGATAACTCCATGAATGGAGATTAATACTTGGAGAATTTACAGAGCATTTGAAAGAAGTAGAAGGAAGAAGATTGTATTAATGTCTTGATTCAGTGAATCTGTACATACATGCTTTTATATACTACCCTCACTATGAATGAATATAAAATATCTCTAACAAACTTTGTAACTAACTATTGCCATGTCATCAGCTAGTAACTACCTTTTGGAAGCTTTTAACTAACATAACCATAAGCTTTGTTATTTCTGCATTTGCTAACATATATCTTACAATTACCTTTTGACTTTGTAAGTGCTCTTCTATTCTGCAATATACGGGACTTGTATTTTGAGTGCCTGATTTGATTAATTTTCCAATTAACAGAAACACCAAACTTCCTCTACCAAATCGGATTTGTTAGTACATATGTCAGATCCCCATTTTGAATTTTTCATAATTGTCAGCATCTTCTTCAAACTCAATGTCTCTTTAAAATTGTTAGAAAAATTAATAGAAAATATAATTGAAGAAGAAGATGACTTTGAGGTGTGTAACCACTTTCTTTAATGCGTATATGAAACGTTCTTTTATCAGCAAATAGCAAGAATCACTAAACACTAGCTACCGAATATAATTAAATGTAACAGTAGCTATAACATTTGTTTTTTGATTTAAATGTTTGCTATTATGCACACAAAAAAAAATTGGTTTTTCACTTTCTCTTTTCCCTTTTTATTTTTGTGTTTCACTTTCTCTCTTTTTTTTTGTTTCTCTTTCTCCCTCTATCCTTTTTCTCTTTTTTTTTCCTTTGTTCACATTTTTTTCTGTTTATAATTTCAATGCATGTGGTGAATATATAACTAAAACATTTTTAATACAAATATATTATAAATATTATATGTGAATTTCAAGTATTTCGATACTATTTAGATTAATTTAAATTTTTTGAATTTATAGTAATGTATAATACCTAATTCAAATTGTATTATAACTATCGTTTATTTTTGTACAGTTTTAATACAAATTTTTCAGAGCTTCACCTTTTTTCGGTTAATCACCATCACCAGACCACCGATTGTTTATATTTAATACAATTTTGATACAACTTTAATACAATTTTTTAGAACTTCACCTAATATATAACTAAAACATTTTAATACAAATATATTATAAGTATTATATGTGAATTTCAAACATTTCGGTACTATTTAAATTAGTTTACTTTGTTAGAAATGTATTATATTTGTTCTGCAATAATAATACAGTTTTGATATAACTTTAATACAGTTTTGATACAACTTTAATAAAATTTTGATACAACTTTAATACCGTTTTGATACAACTGTAATTCAATTTTGATACAACAGTAATACAATTTTGATACAACATTAATACAATTTTAATATAACTTTAATACATATTTATATCAAATGGTTATTAAAGCTAAAATTATGTGTATATGGTAATAAAAATATAGTAACACTTAAAAGCGTAATTAATCAAATAAAATATATTATTTATGTAAAATTCCTTAATAGTTTGATTTTAAAATGTTCAACGGATCAAACAATATCTCAATTATTATTTAATAAGTTAAAAATATATTTTTTTCTGATAAAATATTATAATTGTTTCTTTTTAAATATATTTTATTCTTGGTAGTAACTTCGAATTCCCTAACCTAGTCCAGATTTGGATGAAATTGGAGTCATTAAGGTGTAGGGAAATTTGTTAACAATCGGATGAATTATTTACGATTTTGATTACATGAGTAGTTAGATAAGTCGTTAAGGAATCCATACGACTTTACAGAATTGAATTCGAGTGAGTAGAACTCTCGGAATCGATCTTAGCGTGAGCAGTATTTTATAAGCGTCATTGGTTAAAGATGTGTTGTGAAATGGGGGTCTTGGAATTATTAAAATAGCTCACTGTTTCGTGCAAGCCGCTTTGGCGGTGGTTTTGGTCGCTCTAGCGGGGCTGCTATAGCGGACCCGACACAACTTAAGGTCGTAAATAAACTCTGCACTTTTTAGTTTTTGGAGCTAAGGAACTTACCCCAGGCGATTGTTGACAGTTTTCCACCATTCTTGAGGCTAAAGGTAAGATTTTAACTCTCCGAATCCATTTTTTGATTCGTAGAACGTAATCTAATGGGTAATTATCGATGGGGGAGGGTTTTTGAACTAGAATTTATGAAGGAAACAACCCTAATTGGGAGATTGGGATCATGAGTTTGATCTAGGGTTCATAAAACTGTTAGTAATTCGGGTAATTAGTGATTGTTTATTGATTCCCGCATTTTATTGATTGTTTGTAGACCAAAAACAAGCGGAACGAATCCAGAAAAGAAAAGATCAAGTTTCTTAGGGTTTTAAGCTTGTTTCGAGGTAGGTGATATACCGTGAGTTTACGGTATTTCTAATACATTTCACTTACAAGTTGTGTGTGTCTAGGGCCCTTTTATATTGGTTTTTATGTGTTTTTATCATGTTTTGCAGGAAAGGTG
>JAJOOE010018890.1:0-16920 GCA_036250405.1 Solanum raphanifolium | reverse complement strand
AATCAACAAGAAAAGAATTATCAACATAGATTTAGTGTGATACTATCGAATAGGCTAGTGTCGATTGGTGCGAAGTAATAACTAAGTCAAACATCAATGTGATGTCTAATATGAGGTAAAGGTAAAGGTCAGTAAGTTATACACACGTAGCCGGACCAAGGTGCATGGTGAAATTCTCTAGATGCCGGACCAAGGATTTAGTGATACCTAACTTATCACTTTGCATGTAGTACACTAGGACAAGATTGCTCTTACTAGGATTACTGCGTTATGAGCTTGTGGGGAACACATATACCCTAGTTGATTCTCTCATCTTGATAACAACCAAATTTGACTTTTGTTTACTGATTAATTACTGAATTCTTACAATTTGTTTCACAAGATCCCCCCCCCCCCCTTTAATTACTTGTTTCTGGAAGTAATTTGACTAAACGAATATAATTGTTGGTTAAAGTTAAGTCTAAACCATTTTCCTCGTGGGATCGACCCCAACCTACAAGTTGGGTTCTTTACTTGATAACGATCGTTTATGCTTCTTTAGGGAAGTGTAATTTGAGCGTATCACAAAGCGAAGCCCGATATTTAAGTGGAGAAGGGTAGAGGGGAGGGCCCATTATCCACCGAGTTTAGAAGGCTGTGATTGGTCCAAAGGGTGGGTCACAGACGAATTTCTCGGTTATTAAAAAAAAAAATGGAGTAGGAAGGGCATATGGTGATATATTTCAGCAGATTATTATCAGGGAAGACATTGTCAGAATAAAAGAAAAACTTTTTGAAGAAATGCCATCCCCTGAAAATAGATCTATATTGCAAAGGGCTCAAGCTGAACATAAAAGGTACTTGTATTTTGAGGAAATTTATTGGCAACAGAAGGCGGGTTATGATTGGTTTGAGAATGGGGATAGAAATACTAAATTTTTTCATGGTCTAGTAAAGGGTAGGAGGAAGAAGTTACATGTACAGAGAATTCAGAATAGACAAGGTACTTGGCTGGAGGAGGAGAGTGACAATGCTACAGAAGCCATTGATTTCTTTCATAAGCAATTCACTCAGGAAAGAGATGCTACTTCTTTCTCTTTGCTTAGGCCCATTCCTAATATGATTAGTATAGAGGAGAACCTAAACTTGTGTAGAGTGCCAGAGCTTGAAGAGGTCAGAAGAGTTGTTTTCAACATGAATGGGGACAGTGCTAGTGGTCCTGATGGGTTGACGGGGAGGTTCTATCAGAGTTGCTGGGATATTATTGGCTATGATATTTTGAGAATGGTACGAGATTTCTTTAAGGGTAATTCCTTACCTAAATCCATCACTCATACAAACCTGGTACTACTTCCAAAAAAGGAAAATATTCTGACTTTTTCTGATATGAGGCCTATTAGCTTGAGTAATTTTATTAATAAAATTCTCTCGAGAATTGTACATGATAGACTGGAAATTATTCTTCCTAGATTGATTTCTAATAACCAATCAGGGTTTGTTAAAGGGAGAAGCATCATTGAGAACATTCTACTTACTCAGGAGATTGTCACTGATATTACGAAAAGGAGTAAGATTGCAAATGTGATTATCAAATTGGATATGGCCAAAGCGTATGATAGGGTGTCTTGGTTTTTCTTAATGAAGGTTCTAAGAAAAATAGGATTCTCAAATGAAGTTGTGGATATAATATGGAGGCTCATTGCAAATAACTGGTATTCTATTATGTTAAATGGGCATTCTCATGGTTTTTTTCACTCCACAAGAGGTGTGAAACAGGGAGATCCTCTTTCTCCTGCTTTATTCATTATCTCAGCAGAGGTGCTATCCAGGGCCCTTAACTCTTTACTTGAGGAGGGTCAGTTTGTAGGATATGGCCTACCGTAATGGAGCTATAATTTGAATCATCTTGCTTATGCAGATGATACTATTATATTTGCATCAGCTCAAAAGTATTCTTTAGAGAGAATTATGTCTACTTTGCAAGAGTATGAGACGCAGTCAGGACAAAAGATTAACAAGGATAAAAGTGCTTATTATTTACAACAGAATGAAGCTGCAGATGCAAGTAAGGTTGTGGAGGAGTGTACAGGGATGAAAAGGGGTCAGTTTCCTATGAAATACTTAGGATGCCCTATCACACATACTAGGAAAAGAAAAGAGCATTACTCTGACTTGATTAAAAAGGTTAAGGATAAACTTCAAGTTTGGAAAGGAAAGTTGCTTTCTTATGGGGGTAAGGAGGTTTTGATTAATAGTGTATTACATAGTATACCTATTCATGTTCTTTCTGCCATAGTTCCTCCTAATTGTGTGATCTGGGAACTGCATAGAGTCTTTGCAAAAAAAATTTGGGGTAATAAGGAAACAAGTAGGAGCAAACATTGGGTATCTTGGGATAAGGCTTGTCTTCCCAAAGATGAAGGTGGGTTGGGCTTTAGATCTTAAACTATGGTGGAAGTTTAGGACACAAAGATCTTTGTGGGCAGACTTCTTTAGGAATAAGTACTGCAAGAAACAGATTCCAGCCCTGGTGCAATGGAACAATGGTTCACAAATATGGAAGCATATGGTTAACAGTAGAGAAATTGTTGAACAACATTTATGGTGGGAACCTAAGGGAGGTACTTCTTGTGTATGGTATGATAACTGGACCAAGTTGGGTTCACTGTATTTGCAACAAACTGATTGTCATTCTTGTCATCCCTTGACTGATATTGATGCATTTTTAAATGAAGAAGGGTGGGATTATGTTACTATGCAAGATTTTATTCCTTCCACCATTGTAGATTTTGTGAGACTAAATATGAATTATGTTAGACAAGTTGATTATGGAGATAAACCTTGGTGGATTAAGACTAGTTCTGGTAAATTTTCAGTCAAAAGTGTCTGGGAAATTATTAGAAGGAGATCTGAGCCTTCTGAATGTTTCAAAAAGATTTGGGTAAGAGGAATACCTTTTAAAATATCATTTTTTGGTCGGAGAGTTTGGTTTGCAAAGGTCTCTGTGGCAGCGGTTTTATCAATTTGGAATCCCAATATTTCTCAAGATTGCTTATGTTGTTCTACCCCTTCAAGAGAAACTATAGAACATCTTTTTTTAAAGGGAGAACTGGCTTCTAGTGTTTGGGATTATTATACTAGGGCTGCTGGTATTATTGATCCGTTAATTCAAGTAAGACAAACAATGAAGATTTGGTAAAATGCTCAAGGAAATTCAAGACAAAGAGAGATTTATCAAATTATTCCCATTCTTATTTTATGGGCTATATGGAAGAGGAGAAATGATGTGTTATATGGAGGAAATTTCTCTAAGAGGAAGGTATTTTTGGACATAAATTCTAACATTTGCAACTTTGTCAAGCTAAGGTTCAGTTGGGATTTGAACTCATCCCACACTTGGCCTCAAATTGTGTCTTTAATTGAAAACTTCAGACCAAGTTTTCAACACAAGATAGTTAGATGGTCTCCCCCTCCTATTGGTTGGTTGAAATGTAACACTGATGGGGCGTCTAGGGGGAATCCTGGTCCTAGTGCTGCTGCATTTTGTATAAGAGATCACAATGGTAACCTTCTAGGGGTAAAAGGATTGAAGATTCCAAATTCTACTAATCTAGTTGCTGAAGCGATCGCTATGAGAGAAGGATTGCAATACTGTTTAGAGAATCAATTCTCCCATATAATAATGGAATCTGATTCCCTAGCAATGGTGAATATTATTAATGGAGTTTGGGAAACACCTTGGAGTGTGACAATGGAGGTCAACTCTATCAATATGATGATACATTCTATATCAGTGAGAGTACAACATTCCTTAAGGGAGGGGAATGCTCTAGCTGATTTTTTTGCTAACTGGGTGTTTAATTTTGCAGGTTCTTTTGAGTTTAAGAATTTTCAAGACGTCCCATCAGAAGGTAGGAAGATTATCAATTCAGACAAGAGTAACACTCCATACATGAGAATCAATACTTACAGTAGCTAGTGCTAGTCAATCAGGTCAATATGCAAATCAACAAGTACACACAATGTCACAATGATTACTTCTAATCATGCAAAGTTATCAGGCAAACAACTAGCTTAGCAAGAAGAAAGTTGGAGTAACAGGGTAATACTTCTTCAAAGTTCTTCTACAATTGGAAAATAAGTTCTATTGGTTATCAATGCCACGCTCCTGGTGAGAGCTTTGAGGTGTTCAAATGGCACGA
This sequence comes from Solanum raphanifolium, assembly GCA_036250405.1. Taxonomy (NCBI): domain Eukaryota; kingdom Viridiplantae; phylum Streptophyta; class Magnoliopsida; order Solanales; family Solanaceae; genus Solanum; species Solanum raphanifolium. The sequence continues at coordinate 12,739 of JAJOOE010018890.1, read as the reverse complement.
TACCAGCACTCAGAAGACTTGTGAAGAGCACCATTCTGAAAATCTTTGGCAAACTTCAGCACAATGCCAGAAGGCCCAATTTCGCCCAGTCACTAGTAATAGATAATACTGAATCGGATAAGTTTATACATTCAAAGGCTTAAAATTTAGATGGTGGTATTAATTCCTTCGTGGGATTCAACCCGTCAAATTTTAAACTAGAGAATGGAAAAAACTAATTCGAACAGCTATCAAATATACCTGGGGATTTGGGGATAAACAAGAAGTTTCTGTTAATTCTTCGTAAACTAGTGGGTCTGTTTTTAATTTTTCGATTGAGCTTCCTTTCCGATAGGTGGTATTAGCCGCTTCGAGACTTAGCCGATCGGAATTTAAAGCATACTATCTACTAAGTACTACTTTGGCGAGTTAGAGATCAAGGAGGCACAAATCATCAATGGTGAAAGGAAATGGAAAGATGAAGAGAATGAGGTTCCAATAGTTCAGTTGCATATGATAAAAAAGTTGCAGATCTAGAGTTACAACACCCAAAGATGAAGACAATGAAAACTTACCTCGGAGTTCACCGGAGAAGACGACAGGGAACCCTGCCGGAGCAGTGTTTCAGCTGCTGCAGTGAGAATGCTGTCTATTCTGATTTTTTGTTTTGTTTCTTTTTTTTTGATGTCTTATCTTCTTTTAGGATTATGAAATGAGCCATATGGGCTCTTTTTATTATTTGTACAAAGTATTGTTTTTTAATAAATGGGCTCAAAGCCCACTTTTATTGCCGGTTGTTTTTGCTATCGTAGTTAAGGTGAGTTCTATTCTGTATTTTATCACTTTTCTTCTTACAACCCTTTTTTTGTTTAATCACATTGATTTGATTAATTAGACACCCAGATGAAGCATGGGTCTTAAGAAGTTTGTTTTGACTGGTGAATTTTGATTGAAATTCTACTGAAAATGCATTACATCAGATTGTTAATTTATTATTTATTTAATCAATTTCTTGCTGATATTTCTTGTGATATGTTAAGATGGTTGTGATATTTATTGTAATCATGTGTGCACGACTTAACGCTCGAGTTTCATGACGCCGATCCTAAGGTTTACAAGAAAATTAAGGTCAATCCTTTATATCTATATATGCAAGAACTACTTCAATAAATTTTGTTATTTCATCATTTCCAACAAAAGATAATTCAATTTCTTACTTGCTGATTCTTCCTTCTGGTTCATTTTGATTGCTTAGGCGTGGAATGAACACACACACATACATATATATATATATATCGCTGATAGAGGTTATCAAGTTGTGGAATTACACAGTATGTTGTTATTGACAGGTGTACAAGTTAAAAAGTGTAAGCTGGGAGCTTTTTCTAAGAATAATAGAAGCAAACTTCCCCCTATGATTTCATGGCAGCTATCTTTGTTCATTCCTTTACTATTAGATTTCTCTGATATGGAACGAACCTTATTGAAAATACAAACACAATGAGTGATAATGAAGTATGTGCTGGAGGTGAACCGCAAATGAAGAGTTGAAATCCTAGAATAGTACCTTGGGATGAAGACTGCTCAGGATCTTCTGGAGTTCCGAGTGCAACAAATAAAGGAGCCATAAGCAAAACAGGTTCATGGAATTCAACAGCTTCTCGATCGAGGCAGTTCATATACAGAAGACACTGACTGCTCCATGAGAACGATGAAAATCAAAAAGTGTTTTTGATTAGCTTCTGAATCTCTTAGTATGATTTATTTTTTCAAATGTGTGGTTTGATGTTTAATAATGTGATGCTTCTGAATCGTGTTTTGACTGCTACGTTGTATCTCAATCTAGATTCAAATTGTGTGGTGGCTTGATGAGTTTAGTTCTTATCTGTTAATGATGTGTTCAAGACTTATTTCGAGGGGTGATTAATATTTTTATATTCGTCAAAATTGTTTCTGAAATTCATGCAAAATTATTGCACCAGATCATTTATATGGAGAAGCTTTTTTCAACAGTAAAATTTCATCAATATATTCAAAAATGTTGGGCCCGTGCCCCAGATATTATGTCTTTTTCCAATGCTTGTATTGTCTCTGAAGAAATGCAAATTTCAAGAATCATGCTCCATTCTTCTAGTCCAGGTGACACTGTTATTTTCCCATCTAACATGTTTCCAACGCCACTTCTATGCGTAATCAGCTTCCCCCACCCAAAATCATACTTGTAAAAATCGAATTGGGGAGAGTTGTTCAGCATAAAGCAATTGCTTGGCAACTCGTCCAATATTGTTACCTCAGGGTCGTTCATCCAATTCTCGTATATGCACTTCAACTTTTCATGATCATGGGAAGCAAATAGCAATTGACTTATTAAATTAAATTAAAGAAGACTCATATCTTACTCAGATCTTTAAGGATACTTAAGCTGTCTCGACACATATCATGCATAAAAGGTTCTAAATTATCCAATTTTCCAGTTTTTTGATATACTATATACTATACAAGTATGGGATGGATGGTTCTTTTTTCAAATTCAAATTGTACTATTGAAAGTCTAATAACCCTTCAACTAATACACATATTCATGTAGCAGTGGTAATAAGATTAAGAACAAGGGGAGTTTGAGAAAATATGAGCAGATTAATTGTTCTGCCCTTTGTACTTTTTATTTATAGACTTTGTACATGTTTATGATTAATATAAGAATCCTTATCTACTACGTATTCTAAAGGAAGAGTAATCATTTTGTTACAGTGAATAAGCTACAATAATCGAATTCTAGTTGATGATGGACTCTAATAGCCCCCTTCAAGATCATGTTCTGGAGCGAACCATGAGCTTAGATTGAAGATTGAGGAACCAACTTGTGCCAACAACTTTGGTAAAGATATCTGCAATCTGATTTTGAGATGAAACATAGCAAACCACTAAAGATTGATTTTCAACCATCTCTCGGATAAAGTGATAATCAAGACGAATATGCTTTGATCGTTGATGGATGACAGGATTCCGAGATAAGAATTGTGCACTAAGATTGAGGTGCAGTGAGAGGAGCATGCAGTTCACTGATAAGTTGTTGGACCCAGATTAATTCAGTAGTTGCAAAGGCTAAAGCACGATACTCAGCTTCAGTACTTGAGCGGGCGACAACCTTTTGTTTCCGTGAAGACCAACTGATTAAGTTACCTCCATAGAATAGTGCAAAGCCATGTTAGGAGCGACTATCATCAAGATCAGAGATCCAACCAGCATCCGAAAAGGCCACAAGACTAGAATCAGACATAGGTCGTAGTAAGAGGCCATCACGAATTGATCCTTTTAGATATCGAAGTATGCGTTTGACAGCTGACCAATGAGCAACAGTGGGTGATTGCATAAATTGGCATACTCGATTGACTGCGTAAGATATTTCTGGCCTAGTGATGGTAACATATTGAAGAGCACCAACGACACTACGATATAAATGAGCATCAGGCAGAGGATCACCAGAAAGAATAAGTCGCGATCCAAGTTCAGTCGGACTAGAAATAGGCTTAGCATCAGCCATGTTTGTTTGACAAAGTAAGTCACGAATATACCTGCCTTGAGATAAAATGATCCCATTTGATGATGGAAAGACTTCAATACCAAGAAAATAATTTAAAGAACCAAGATCATTGAGAGAGAATTGCTGATCAAGAATGTGAATAAATGTAGTGATAGAATCACTATCACTACCAGTTATAATGAGGTCATCCACATAGACAAGAACATATGTTATATGCTTAGAAGCTTGCTGCACAAAAAGAGAAGAGTCGGATAAACAAGAGCGGAAGCCAATGCCGAGGAGAAAAGCCTTTAACTTATTGAACCAAGCACGTGGTGCTTGTTTGAGGCCATATAAGGCCTTGTTCAATTTGCATACGAAATGTGGCCGATGAGGATCAACGAATCCTTTCGGTTGCTCCATAAACACTTGCTTAGAGAGATCACCATTTAAGAACACATTATTGATGTTAAGTTGCCGAACATACCACTAGTTTGTCACAGCCAAAAACAAGATTAGTCGAACAGTTGTGGGCTTAACGGAGGGACTGAAAGTATCAAAGTAATCAACACCCTCCTCTTGGTGAAAACCTTTAGCTACAAGACGAGCTTTGTGACGTTCAATTGATCCATCGACTTTTCTCTTAATCCTGTAGACCCATTTACAACCAACAATGTTAGAGTTAGACGGTGGTGGAACTAATGTCCATGTCTTAGGTCACATGATGTGTAGCACCCGAATCAAAGTACCAGGCTGCAGGATCAACAATAGCTGAAGGAGAAGCAAGATGTGCTTGCTTGGGAATTGATCGTGACGGTGTTTGCCTTGTTGGTGGAAAATCTTTTTCATTGGAGCGATTATAGCAATTTCGAGCATCATGATTATTTTTACCACATATTTGACATTGCATGCTTCGTTTGGACTGACGATTATTGGATCGAGAGGAATGGGAATATTGTTGAGATACCATAGATTGAGCGTGATTATAAGAATTATGAGCAAGGTAATTAGAGAGTGGGGGAGGGCCAAGAATAGATGATTGGTTTACGTTAAGGGGTGGAGCGGGGTGAAGAAAGGATGGATTGTGTGTTAACAATGCATGAGAAGGAGCAACGCTATTAATAGTGGTAGAAGGAAGTTCTTCGGCTAAGCGTTCTTCTTCTTGAAGAAGGAGGCCAAACAGTTCTTCAGGAGTGATAGTACCAGAACGCATATTAAGCGCAGCCTTGAAAATTCCAAACGAAGAATCAAGTCCATTAAGAATGAATGAGATGAAGTCATTATCTTGTACAAAGTACAAGCTTTCTGCTAGAGAATGGACAATTGCGCATTTCTTCTCAAAGTACTCTAGGATGGAGAAATTGCCTTTAGAAAGATTTTGAAGTTGAGATTTTAATTACATGACTCGAGCAAGCGTTTGTGATTGAAACATCCGCTCAATTTTGGTCCAAGCATCATAGGAAGAGGAGGCTCGAGTTAAATGATCAAGAAGAGGATCAAAAATTATTTGACGAAGCCAAACGAGAATAAGAAGATCGTTGCATCGCCATTCCTCATAAGCAGGGTTAGAAGTGATTTCTGGTTGTGCTTGGGTGGTAGAGGATTTTGTAGCCGTAGTGATTGAAGTTGGGGTGACAGTAATAGTTTTTGGAGGAGAATTATAACCAAGAACTAATGAGTCGAGAGAAAAGGTTTTGAGTATGTCCAAGGTATTTTCTTTCCAAAGAGAATAGTTATTTCTGTCAAGTTTGAGAGAAAGGTTTGGTAGTTGAATAATGGAGGAAGCAGTGGGTTGTTTTGCAAGTGACAACAGATTTCCAGAATTTTGAGAAGTGGCCATAGGACCGATGGGAAAATCTGATACCATAATAAGATTAAGAACAAGAGGAGTTTGAGAAAATATGAGCAGATTAATTGTTCTGCCCTTTGTACATGTTTATGATTAATATAAGAATCCTTATCTACTACGTATTCTAAAGTAAGAGTAATCCTTTTGTTACAATGAATAAGCTACAATAATCGAATTCTAGTTGATGATGGACTCTAATAAGTGGTGAGACTGCTCTATCCTTGATCAGATGTCTCGAGATTTGAGCCCTAGGTATGAAGAAAATTTTGTTGGGAGTGTCATCTCCGAATGAGTCTTGCATTGCGTAATTCAAATTTAGTTGGAGCTCCAATTAGGCTCCGAACACCGGGTGAACACCTAAAAAAATAAAAACTATTACACAAACAGATCATGTTTTATTACACAGACAGATCACGTTTCCTTTTAAATTTTGATCCATCCATCATAACTCTAATGATTTTGATTTTCAAATTTTAATTGTGGTGGTAATTTGACAGTAAATTGTCAATGGCTACGGTGGCAGTGGAAGGAGATTTTTAAATTATAAAAATCATTCAATCTTTCTCTTATAAAATTAATCAACCAAGTTTATTATAAAAATTTGACATGATAAAATAAATTATTTTTTTATGTCATATACATACAAGCCTTACCAATAAAATTAAATTAAAAAAGACTCATATCTTACATCGACCCACTAATCCATAATTGTAATTTTTGTGAAAGGGGAATAATTCTTTTTGGAATAAACGCAGAAAAAATAGTAAAAGAATAAGAATCGAACCGTGATAGATAATGGAAGAGAGAAAAAGAAAGAAGAAAAATCAATTAAAAAATTGCATGACTTTACTATATAGTAATTCTGAATAATTTTTTGAGATATTTACTCGTTGTTGAATTTGACGTATCTCTTGCTTGTTGGGATGTAGGAAAAGTTGATTTGGGAACTAGTTGATCTCTTAGAAGGATGCAAAACTATTAAAACCAAATGGGTTCTTAAAGTTAAAGCACAAGGCTAATGCCATGATTGAGATATATAAGGCTCGATTAGTTGATAAGGAGTATATACAACAAAAATGAATTGACTGCGATGAGACTTCGTTAAACAAAAAGTAAAAACACCCAATCTAATATAGAAAGAAAGCACATGTAAAAACCCAAAACAACTAAACCAAGCACCATCCAAACAAACAATTGCTGTACTATTGTTTGTTTAGGGTACAACAATTATCACTGTACATGGACCGTGATATGCTGGTCATTAATTTATGCTTGCTTATGATAAATTATATTTTTATGGGAAATAAATTCAAATTTTCGCATCACATTTATCCAAAAAATATGCTCGGACTTGACCTTAATTTAATAAAGAAATTTTGTTCCACTAGGCATAAATTTGATTTTTAAAAGACAAAAATTAAAGACCAATCCATTTAAAGAGTAAAACGTGCAATTTATTCGAAAATTGTAGATTTCCAATGCCTGAAAAATTCGATGCAATGATGTATTTTTTTCAACATATATATATGATTGCAATGATACTCTGTCCTGAGATAGAAGAAACCTGCAACATATTTTAACATCATATTTTTCTCATTATACATGCATACAATCTAACAGTAATAAATACCATAAGAGGCATTTAAATACGAGCTCGAATTGTACGTTCCAAACCAACAACTAGTGTGGTCACAAACTCACCAAATATTACATCTTCCTCCAATGCTTGTATCGTCTCTGAAGAAAGGCAAATCTCAAGAATCATACTCCCTTCTTCTTGTCCAGGTGACACTGTTATTTTCCCCTCTAGCATGTTTCCAATGCCACTTCTATGCGTAATCGGCTTTCCCCATCCAAAATCGTACTTGTAAAAATCGAATCGGGGAGAGTTGTTCAGCATAAAGTAATTGCTTGGCAAGTCACCCAATTTTACTACCTCAGGGTCATTCATCCAACTCTCGTATATGCACTTCAACTTTTCATGGTCATGGGAAGCAATCGTCTCATTAATTTGTAAAGCAGCCCATCCGAATTTGTGCTCAAGTAGCTCTCCCGTCTTGATGGTCACGGTAGCAGGGCAAATTGCATTTCCAAAGAACCCTTCGGGTAAAGGAGGATTCAATCTTTCCCTCATGTCAATGGATACCTCAAAGGTAGTTTCTTCACTAAGATCAAGACGACGACAACGTATTACAGATCTCCATACGTGAGCCAATACAGCTTGAAGAGACGAAATTTTGGTGGTGTTCATTTCAAGATTGGCCTTTGCTTTTAACTTGGCTACACTTTCTTTGGTACAGTGAAATACCCTTTCTCGTAGCATTGGTGGTGGAATGAATCTATGACCTGCATTAACTCTTTCATTTGGTATAGAAATGCGATCAGAGAAATGATTAATATTGAAAGGGAATTGACGTTTCAAAAAAGGAATTTTTGAGATGACATTAAAACCACGAGATATCTCAGTCCAAGAATTGTAAAAATGCCAAAAAGAAGTTCCGTCCGCTACCACATGATTGTTTGAGCAACCAATGAATACGCCATCCTCTAGCTCTGTTACTTGCACTGCAAAACAGGGCTGGGAGGTAGCCTCTAGATTTTGGACTCCATTTAATGGGAAGAAATCGCGTACCACGTAAGGATTGTAATCTGACTCCACGATGTCACTGACCCTAATACCATGTGCGGTTGCATGGTCGAGTTGAGCACCATCATTGTTACAATTTATGAAGAAAGAAGTGGTGCCATTTTGCACATCTTTGGTTGTGTCAAGGCGGCCACAGAATGGAGGGAAGAAATCTAAAGCTCGGGATAGTGAAACTCTAAGATGATCAATTAAGGAACTGGTGTTGGTTGCTTTTGATATATCTCTTAATTGTTCAAATGTAGGCATGAGGAAGAGAAGTCCAGTTTGAAAGTAGTCAATTTGAAGCTCAAGAATGTCCCATGGTGTCAACTCAATAATCTTACAATTATCTGTATGGTGCTGACTTCTTCCAGCAGCTTTAACCGTCCATGTTGAAATGATGGATACCTTGGAAGCCATAGCTTTGAATTACCTGTCACACACTTCAAAATGAAAGTGACAATATTTAAAAAAAGGATTAAGAACAAGTTTGATGATAGAAATTATGATTAAAGATTTATTGATCGAGGAGATGGTATTAGCCAACTGACGTAATGTTTGCCTATCCATGTTATTTTCACCATCATATCACACAATTTAAGCACCCGTACACGACCTAATGTTTGTCTACCCATGTTATCAGGCTGTCAGACTCAATTTCAATTCTTCAATTTATCTTATGAAATTTGACATAAAAAGTTGTACACCAAAAATAAAAAAAAAACCTCTGTATTTAGGCAAACTGTCGTATGAGTAACCTAAATCAGACTAATTACAACTTCACAATTATTTGAATCTGTCAAGAGATGTAACCTCATTCAGAAATCTGAATGATCCAAAGTAAAGGAATAAATAATTCAAGGAAATTTCAAAGCAAAATGAAAGAAATGCAAAATTAGTATTGATAAGGCAATAAATAGAAGAAAGATATGATTAGACCTCTGTATTGGGTAAATCTGTAGTTAAAGCAGTGTGCTCAGCGATTGAACAGCTTATTAAACCGAAAAGTTGCCGGCAACTGGACCTGAACTGGAAACCTCGCCGGCAGTTAAGAATGGGTTACTGTTTGTGATGGAGCAATGGAATTACTATTGGGCGTACTTCTCTTAAGTTGGCAGCTGCTGGTAATTTAACCCCGGCACGTTTTATGCGTGTTCGGTACAAATGTAGATGTCTCCCCAGTACTGCCGGTAAAATGAGCCCATATTTTGGTAATTCGCCTAATTCATTTATATTTTAATGGGTTAAGTGAGTGACTTTTTATATGGATAAAATATGGGTTGATAATCATATTCAACCCATAAAAATATGGATAAAATATGAATTAGTCAAATAAGTTAAGCTTCTCACTTTTATTCACTCAAAATTCATGATATCACAAAAAAAAATTGTAACTTCTCTTCCTTTTTATGTTCTTCTATAGAATTAATTATTCTTCTCGATAATTAAAAATTTGAAGTCTTTGGCCCTCTAAAAATATATATTTTAAATCTACATTTCTTTTGTTAATTATAATTATATTTTTTTATTTGTTTAATTTTATATTGGATAATAAAAAATAGTGTAAAATAAGCAAATCATGTATTAGTATTGGCATTGCTTAAAGTGCATTAAGCATGTTTTAGTCTTAAAATGCAACTATTCATTTACTTTGAAATTAAAAATATTTTCCCTTGTTATTACATAAATTTATTTTACATTGAAAAGTTATGACTTTTTTTACTTCTATGATACAATAAAACTAAATGAAGCATTTTCAACATTTTTCATCTAAAAAAAGACTAAAATATTTTTTGCAAGTTGAATTCTTAAGTAGAGTACTATTTAATCATGAAAATATGGGTAAATATGGATAAACTTGTATTTTACCTAATTCATTTGTTATCCAATCAATTTTTACCCATATCAAATATGAACGGGTTGAATTATTACCCATTTTATGTTAACCCAATTTCAACCCGCCCAAATTTGATCCAACCCTCCCATTTACCATCACTATTCCCGAAGAAAATAAATGATTTTTTAAATTTCTTTCTATTTGGTACGTAAGTAAAATATTATATATATATATATATATATATATAATTTGACAAATACTAGTGGTTGGGGTAATGATAGGGAGTGTGACTGGTGGGGAAGGGCTACAGAGTGTGGGTTAAGATGGTGGGATGAGAGAAAATATTACTTATAAAATTTGTTTTTTAAGAGAAGTATTATAAACATATTTATATTATAGTGAATATCTATTATGTGAAGTCCTTCGGAGAAAAGTTAGGAATCTTACTTGAGATCAAGTCAGGTTTCTCCTATAAATAAAATAATTTTTTTGTATTGTAAATCAGATCTATGAATCTCTAAATATCTCTTCAAGAGGAATAAAAAGTCTTCTCTCTTTCTCCCTTTTTTATTCTTCTTTCTTATTTTATTATATAGTTTTATAACAAGAACTCAGTTTTTACTTTTAAAGCAGCTTATTTTCATAATCAGAATATATTTTTTTAAAATTCTTTGCCCAATCGAATAAAAAAAAGTTAGAACGAAAAATATTTTACTCCACTGGGAACACAGCCTGATCAGTGTATGCTTTGTCCGTGACTTTTAATGAAATCTCCAAGACACGTGTCTGTTTTACGAGCAATATATCCACATACTAACCGTTCTGATAAAGAGTTTAAGTTTTGTGCACTGTCAGTGTATTAAATTTCTACACCATCAGGTAATTTTAATTTCTCCCTAATCTTTTTTAAAAAATATAAAATTAAAATTAACTTCTTTTTCTCTCTCTCCTAGAAATTAAAATCCTCTGTCTTTATCCCTCTAAAATAGCTGATATTCAGCGGCAGTTACTCCTTCTTATACGCATTTGACCTACTTTCTCTTTATGTTTTTTTTTTCAATCTGCATATCACATTTGACCTACTTCCTCTTTATGTTTTCTTCCGATCTGCATATCTTGATATTCCAATTTTGTTTGTTTATTCGTACACATGGAGGGTTATGATTTTGTTTTTATTTTATCATTTTTCACTCTAATTAACTAATGGTTATTTTATTGATTAGTATAAAGAAAGCATTTGCAGGTGAATTTGCAGAATCAAAGTGTCAAATTCAATAACCTATTTTGCTATGTGAGTACTGTAGATCTATGTTAGTGAAACTATTCTCTCTTTATTAATAATTTAATTTTAGAATTATTATGTGATTAATGTGTCTTATTTGCACAATCAATTTACTCTAATAGAATTTCATTGTTTATGAGTAATTCATTCAATCTTCCTATAGATGATGGTGTTCTTCATACCATTTATGTGGGCATAATTTATCAATACCCTGATCTAACAATAGATGGGAAGAGAAAACAGAATTAAGTTACTAATCCTATTTCTCTGTAATACTTCCAACTTTAAGAGACATAATTTACCTAAATTATTTTTGGACAGATTGATCATATTCTGAATTAATTTTATTGTTATGAATGAGTTACTGATTCTCTTTCTCTGTAAATTTTCACGTAAGGAGTCTATTGAGTTTTGTTTTTTGGTTGGTTGGTGGCTCATGGAACATGATTTATCGATGCTCATGGAGCATATTTTTTCATCATCCCCGAGTGGCGTCAGAACACCAACAAGCTCCTCGAAAAGCCTTGCAGAAATACTTGCATTTGTGAACCCCTTTAGTTCTCAATGTTGGGAATAATTGTGTTCTGTTCCACAGTGAGTTGAGCTCTCATGAACCATACTAATCAGCCAAACGAGCTAGATCATTCATGTCATCTGCTTTGACACGACTAGCAGGGATATGAAGATTAATAAAGCTATAGTCGTTCTGCTTCTGTATGCACGCCAAGATAACCTCTTCTTTCCTATTGTTTTTGAACCAAGTCATCCGAAGATGCTCCTTCTAGCTCCTGCTGAGACATATTTCTATCTTCACAATGATCGATAACGATGCATATACAACTCCTCTTGTCCACTCCAAGCAACATATAAACTATATAGGGTAAAAGGAATGGAAGATGCTTCGAAGAGAAAATAGAGACGCTTTATAGTAAATGTATTCACAATTTGTACTATTGTATGAAATTAAGTTTCATTCTATGTATGACAAACTTGTTGGACTTGTTAGAATCTAAGTATGTATTCTAATCTAAGTCCAAATTCATGTATATCATTCTGATACTATTTATCAATAAAAATTTATCGAATAAGTGATTTTAATTATTTTATGATCTTTGACATATATATATCTCAAGTTTTACATCTTTGAAACTAAGCAATGAAGAGGAAACTCATAGACTCATGATGCTATTAACAGCTGGTTGGGGAGGAGGATGAGGTAAAAAGTTCAACCACATCTGGAGCATCATATAAGTCTGCATATCGTGAAGGAACAAGTTTTCTACACCACCAGAAAACTATCTGTATATAATTATATTATAGCACAGCTAGTTTTTATTAAGGTTTTCGACAACACATGTTATAACATCAACTATTTTTAGAATAAAATTTGTTGATTTGTAGAGGAATCTTACATTTTACGCTCACTTTCGAATGATATAAAGTGCATCTATTTTCACACGTAACAAAAAATATAATTTATTTGACCCAAAAATAGAGGACAAACTGCAATACAAGCATATAATTTTATCCCATATACATGTCAAAATAAACAATGAAAGTACTATTCAAAAGTTAAAAAATTTCAAAGAAAACTAATAAACTAAAATCTAAATAACTGCTTCTTCTTATTTCCTGTATTCTCA
>JAJOOE010018889.1:0-24080 GCA_036250405.1 Solanum raphanifolium | reverse complement strand
TAGAGAATACCCAATACTGATCTGAATAAATACTCAATGAGTTCAATGGAAATTGTAATATCAAACTCCAAAGCTAAAACTAAATCTAAACTACGTCTAAAATAAAGACTCTAACTAACTAGAAATGTTGGGACATGCCCCAGCTAAATTAGCAAAAATTGAAACTAAAGACTACAAATAGAAAGGAAACATGTATGTCGTCCTCGGAGGATGAGGACTCACCACTGATGCTGCTGAGCTGAAGATTGGGAACCGATCTGGAAGCTAAAGACCTAAACTTGCATCACGAGAAGATGTAGCGTAGAGTATGCGTTAGTAGTTGAAATGTACTGATCATGCAGGATAGAGTAAAGCCGGACAGTAACACAACTAAACAAAGCATATAACTGAGGAATGATATGAGATAAGCATGATACTATACTACTGAACATGAACTAACTAAATCCAATGACCAAGTTTATAACATGCTGAAAGTGAATACAAAACTGTAATTGATAACTTGGTCAATGCACTAGAATCTGACTGTGGGAGCTACTAATAAACGACATAAAACAACATGAGCTAAATGTGGAGTTCAATGTATGCGCCCCATCGAGAGGACCCAATATACCCTACCAGAGGTATAGAGGCATGACTTGCGTGATCACTAAAATGTAATGCCCAACAGAGGGGAATTGACCTACGAGGCACGTAGTTCTGGGACTTGAGGGTGACTGACCATAGTCCACTCCGTATTAAGCTACTCCCAATTGATTATGTAATTAACAATTTATGACAAAATTTCTGTATTACTAGATAGCTCAAAATACTAACATGTAAATCTGAGAATGCAACATTAATGTACTGATAATGAAACACTCAAGTCTGGGGCATGTATATCTGAAATAACTGACCTAGCATGTGTAATTCGTGAACTAAACGAATTACATAACTAGGGTTGTGACTTTATGGAAGAATCTACGCAAAATGGTACAAAAATCATGATATTCTGATTAGGAACATTAAAGTAACTAATTCATAATGATATGTTGAAATTCTAGAAACCCTAGATCTAGATAGTATGAAGGGAATCAAGAATCTGACTGAATTCTAGGGACCTAATGGGTGAAAGGAACCCACTAGTGAAATCCCACGTACCTGGTGACGAATTCCACGGAGATATCTTTCAATTTTGGGGCTAAAACTGATGAAAACCTGCTACGTTCTTGGAGAGGGGTTGGTCGACTCTTTCTTCTCTCAGTGTTCTAAGTTTTCTAATTTTTTGGTGAATGAATTGCTTCAGGTAGATTCTAATTTAGTTTCTAGGCTAAAACTGACCAAAACCACGTAGTTTAAGGGTTAAACGATGTATTTTAGGGGTCCAATGCATAAGGAAAAGACCAAATGACCTATGACTTAAAAACTATCAATGGTCATCGACATACCAGACCGTCGAACCATGGGAGGACCATTAGTCTGTTCTGATCGGCCATCGTTCGGCGACTAGGAGTTGGAAGCTGGGGGTCAGACCTACGGCCCTGGATCACGGACCATTGTCTGACCTACGGTCCGTAGGTCCTGGCGCGGGCTGACCCTTAACTGATTTTTCATGGGTCTTTCCTGGAAGGGGCTGCAGGTAGTGAACCACAGACCACCAGGATGGACCATGGGTCACCCTACGGTCTGTGGGTGGTAACCATCGGTGGCACCTGCATTTATGAAATCTTTATTTTGGTAGTTCTAGCATACAAGGGTGTTACATTATCTCCCTCTTGGGAAAATTCGTCCTCGAATGAAGACTAAACTAGCTGAATATGGAGGGGAAGACTGTAACCCTACCACTAAATACTGGAAACTAATTTTCGACAAAACTAAGTTCCAAGAACATGAAAAATATGGTGAAAATGCAAGTACAACCTGAAGGAACATGATACTAAGACTGAAACTACGCATGAGTGACTGAAAAACTGGATAGGAACTATAACCTCAAGATGGAGTGGAATCGGAATGAAAGAGATGAGGATACTTAGCCTTCATGGCTGCATGTGCTTCCTAAGTAGCTCATTCTATGTACTGACTCCCCCACAAAACCTTAACTAACGCGACTTCTTTGTTTCTCAACCTTAGAACCTGACGATCAAGAATCTCAACTGGCATATCCTCATAAGTGAAACTATCCTTCATAGCCATACTTTCTAAAGGTACAATAGATACTGAATCACCCACACACTTCTTCAACAGCGAATTGTGAAAAACTAGATGCACTCATGCTAGTTCTGCTGGCAACTCTAACTCATAAGCCACTTTACCAACTCTTTTCAAGATCTTGTAATGGCCTACATATCTAGGACTGAGCTTCCCTTTCTTGACAAATCTCATCACTCCATTCATAGGTGACACTTTCATGAAAAACCAATCATCAACTTGGAACTCTAAGTCCCCTCTCCTCACAACTGCATCAGACTTCTGGTGACTCTGGGCTGTCTTAAGTCTATCCCTAATGAGCTAAACTTTTTCCATAGCATTATGAACCGAATTTAGCCCTATCAAGGCACCTTCACCTACTTCAAACCAACTAACTGGAGATCTACGTCTACGCCCATATAATGCCTCATAAGGGGCATCTGAATGCTAGAATGGTAACTATTATTGTAGGCAAACTCTATAAGAGGAAGGTGATCATCCCAACTACCTTTGAAGTCGATCACACAAGCTCTCAATATGTCCTCTGAGGTCTGAATGGTACACTCTTCCTGACCATCCTCCTGTGGATGAAATGTTGTGCTAAGGTTAACCTGAGTACCAAGACCTTTCTGAAATGACTTCCAAAAATGAGAGGTAAACTGAGGACCCCTATCTGAGATGACAGACAAGGGAACCCTATGCAACCTGACTATCTCATTAATGTAAAGCTTGGTGTAGTCCTCCACTGAATCTGTAGTCTTGATAGCCAAAAAGCTAACAAACTTAGTAACCCTGTCAACTATCACCCAAATGGAGTCATGTTGTGTGCTAGTACCAGGTGAACTTGTTATGAAGTCCATGTTGATCACTTCCCACTTCCATGTAGGAATGTTGATCTCTTGGGTCATACTTCCTAGTTTCGATAATCTACCTTCACTTGCTGACAATTGGGGAACTTAGCCACAAAATTTGTTATATCTCTTTTCATGCCATTCCACCAAAAGACTTCCCGCAGATCACGGTACAGCTTAGTGACACCTGGATGAATAGAATACCTGGAGTTATGGGCTTTTGCAAGAATCTTATGTCTCAACTCACCTATCTTAGGAACACATAATAGACCCTGATAGAAAAGCACACCATCACCCCTTTGGGAGAAAACCTCAACTCTCTGTTGATGAACTGCACCCTTTAGTTGAAGCAATATCGGATCACTGTCTTGCTTTTCCTTAACATCCGCTACCAATGATGATTCTGCCCCATTCTGAACCGTTACACCACCACTGGATATGCTCATAAGGTGAAATCCCAAGAGAGCTAGCCTGTGAACATCCTTTGCTAGTTCTTTTGTTTCTTCCTCAACATGTGCCACACTACCAATAGATAGTCTGCTAAGAGCATCTGCTACAATATTGGCCTTACCAGGATGGTAACGCACACTCATATCATAATCCTTGAGGAACTCAAGCCATCTCCTCTTGAGAAGATTCAACTCTTTCTGGGTGAACACGTACCGAAGGCTCTTATGGTCGGTGAACACATCTACGTGAACACCATAGAAGTAATGTCTCCAAATCTTTAATGCAAACACCACTGCTGCAAGCTCGAGGTCATGTGTCATATAATTTTTCTCATGCTCCTTAAGTTGTCTAGAAGCATAAGCTATAACCTTACCTCGCTGCATCAACCCACAACCTAGGTCGACTCTGGATGCATCACAATAGATCACATAACCGTCTGAACCCTCCAATAGAGTCAAAACAGGAGTTATAGTCAACCTAGTTTTCAGTTTTGCAAAGCTTTTCTCACAATCATCTCACCACTGAAACTGAACCTTTTTCTGAGTCAATTTAGTCAATGGAGAGGCTATGGATGAAAATCCTTCCACGAACCTGCTGTAGTAACTAGCCAAACCCAAGACACTTCTGATATCTGCAGGAGAGGTAGGTTTGGGCCATTGTTTCACTGCTTCTATTTTCTGAGAATCCACTCGGATCCTTTCGCTAGACACAATATGCCCAAGTAAGTCAACTGATTGTAACCAAAACTCACACTTGCTAAACTTAGTGAATAACTGGCAATCTTTGAGAGTTTGCAGGACGACCCTCAAATGAGTCACCTGTTCTTCCTCAATTTTGGAGTAAATAAGGATATCATCAATAAAGACGATAACGAACAAGTCCAAATACTGCTTGAACACCTTGTTCATCAAATCCATGAAAGTTGCAGAAGCATTGGTTAGTCCAAATGACATAACTACAAATTTATAATGACCATACTGAGTTCTGAAGGCTGTTTTCGGAATGTCACCATCTCTGACTCTGAGCTGATGATAACCGGATCTGAGGTCTATTTTTGATAAATGACTAGCACCCTGAATTAAATCAAACAAGTCATCAATCTTGGGGATGGGATATTTGTTCTTGATTGTGATTTTTTTTAACTGGCAATAATCAATGCACATCCTGAGAGAACCATCTTTCTTCTTCACGAACAACACTGGTGCACCCCATAGGAAAATACTAGGTATGATGAAGCCCTTATTTAGAAGGTCGTTTAACTGCTCTTTCAATTCCTTAAGCTCAGCTAGAGCCATTCTATAAGGAGGAATAGAAATATGCTGGGTATCTGGAAGGAGATCAATTCGAAAGTCAATTTCCCTTTCGAGAGGAACTCCGAGAAGATCTTCTGGAAACACTTCTAGAAACTTATTAACTACTGGAACTGACTAGAGAGTTGGGGTTTCGAAGCTTGAATCCTTAACCCAAACTAGATGATAGAGATAACCCTTATAGATCATCTTTCTTGCCTTAAGGTAAGAAATGAATCGACCCATAGGCGCTAAGCTACTACCCTTCCATTCTAAGATTTGTTCGTCTAGAAACTGAAAACGAACAATCCTAGTTCTACAATCGATTGAGGTATAACAGGAATGTAACCAATCCATGCCTAGAATGATATCAAAGTCTACCATTTCTTACTCTACAAGATCTGCTGAGGTGACTTTCTGAGAGATTGTGACAGGGTAATTGTTGACATCCAATTTTGACCGACCTATAACCCTTTTTTGAAATACTATTCGATTAAATACATATTTTTAAAACATATTTCAAGTTTAAAACTTTAATCAATTTTGTCTAAAAATTATATATTTTAGTAGGCTTGATTTATAAAAAATTATTGTAATTAATATTAAATTATTATATTTATCGATGGTTAAACTCGAAATAATTATTTTTTACTCAAATGTTTTTAAATTTAGATGCGTATAATTTATATAAAATATTTTAATATATGTAGTACTTTAATTGCATAGCATTCCTTTAAATTTCTTCAAAACCATTTAAATTTTAGCCGATTTATTCTAATTCATTTTCAATTTTAGCCATTTCAATTCAAATTCTCATTTCAATTTTAGCCTTTATTCATTCAAATTTCAGCCTATTCAATTCCAATCAATTCTAGCCCATTATTTCAACTCTAGCCATTTTGATTACAAAATATAGATTTCAAATGATTCAATCTCATCCATCCATTCTAATCATCCATCAGAGTTAATCTTGATCGTTGGTTTCAATTAAATCAAGGGTCCAAATTCATCCCTCCTATTTTATCCGCTAAGACTACAAACCCTAAAACATTATTGATTCTTCCTCTTCCTCTTGGAAGCAGCCACAGCCCCTACTCTCTATGCTCTCCAGTGAGATCGCCACCACCATTGGTGGCAACCGCCCATCTCTCCCACTTTTCGTTGCTCCCCTCTCTATCCCATCTCCCCCACCTCTCTTCGTCCACCTCCTCACTCTTCTTTGGCGGACGAAGCAAGCAGCAAAAGTAGTTGTCCGACCAGCAGCTCCAAGAGGCGAGCACCACCGGCGAGGACCGTCGCCTGAAGCAACAACTGCTCCCGACAGCGAGCAGCAGCAACCAGCGGCGCCGACGGAAAACAGACAGCAGCAGCCAGCGAAAGCCAGCTCCGACTCCGGCAAATGCTGCTCCAGCCAACGAACTAGCGAGCTCCGGGCGAAGTTTTGAAAGTTTTCAAGTGGGTCAAAAGATGGATCTTTAACAGATTCATCCAGGTACATTTCTTTTTAAAATTATTACGTCATCTTTTGACAACTTTGTTATTCTTTTCGGTTACAAGTTGGCTATGCATGCTTTGTATATGTGAAAATCATTTCAGTCTCCAATTTAATTACTATTTGCTATTTTCTGATCTTATTCATGTTCTGCAAATTTTCTGATTTGGTGTGTTGCTAAAATATTATTCATGTGACTTAGAATGTCAATATATCTCTATGTTACCTGCTTCTTTATAGTTATGAGAATATTATGGATTTTAAAACTGTTGGCCCTTGATTTTCAGTTGATAAGTTGATAAGTTGGAATGATAATTGATGCCCTTAATTGATTTTGTTTTTCTTAGCTGAATATAGTTGTTTTGTTCAGCTTTAACTTTAAACAAGAAAATGGAATTCCGTGATTTGTGGTTCGCCCTTAATTTATTTTATGTTGTATTTGAATTATTATTAGGTAAAAATATGAGTAGTTGTATATTTGGAACTTGATTTGAATTGTATTTGTTCTTCCTAAAATAATTATTTGACTCTCCTTTGATATTTTACATTGCCGATTTGTCCCCTTTAATATATGTGTAATTTTGACTCGTTAATTATTTCCTCATATCTGTTAGGATTTCTTAAATCTGGTAATTTAGCTAATTGCTTAGTCAAATTGCTCATTTGCTTGATTTAGGCTTCTGTAATTTGGCGTAGTTTGCTGGATTTTTCTTTCTGTGGTAATTTTGATTATCGAGTAAAAGTGTATTACTTCTTTCCTTATAAATTTTAATGCTGATTTGATTTAATATTAATTAATAGTTGCTGTAAATTGATCCCTCTTCCCTTAATTACATATTAGACTGATTTCCTACTTGCTTATTTTAGGAAAAATAATTTTACAGATTTAGCTCTTTTTGTTAAGGAAATCTTTTAATCTGTAATTGCTCCTCATTAATTATTTTTTCCTTTTGCATGATCCCTCCCTAGCACTATAAAAGAGGACTCTCCTCATTCTTTCTAGGCACACCCTAACTTGCTGACATACTCTAATTCTAAGAAAATAAAAACATATTACTCTCTACCTAAAAGAAAGGTTTTCCGGTGAACATTCAAAGTGCTATCTTTACTCGGTATTGTTGTGTTCGGGTCTAGTAGTGGATCAAGTTTGTCTTCATTGCTGGTAAACATATATTCTGCTTAACCGGTTAGTTATTTCTCTATTAGTTTAACTTATGTATTGCATTGTTTCAATGGATATTGTATGTTTGAAATAAATAAAGGAAGCGTTCGAGTCAGTTCTCTTCTCCCCTTTATATGTGTATGATTGTATATGTGCAATTTATGGCTTGAAGTAATACGTACATCCTATTCTGCTTGAGTTCATAAAAATAATTGTTATTACGTCTGTTGTATATTACTTTGGTTGTATTGTTGCTTTCTTTAACTGGGTTTGAACTTAAAGGTTCAAGATATGGAGAGTCGCCATAAGAGGGAAACACTTGACAAGCTATTTATTTAATTTATGTTTTGTATATTATTTAATCTATATTACTGTTTTGTAATAATTTGTAAACTCTGGCTCTATATATATGATATCTTGGGGGGGTCATCTAAAAGGGGAGGGGGATATACGTGCTAGTTGTTTTCTTTATTTTTATTTTTATTTTTACGTGTGATT
Organism: Solanum raphanifolium; assembly: GCA_036250405.1. Classification (NCBI taxonomy): domain Eukaryota; kingdom Viridiplantae; phylum Streptophyta; class Magnoliopsida; order Solanales; family Solanaceae; genus Solanum; species Solanum raphanifolium. The sequence continues at coordinate 16,175 of JAJOOE010018889.1, read as the reverse complement.
GTTATAAAAATCTGTCTATATTCACTTAGCCATAAAAACGGGGTAAATATGTTATAACAATCGACCTAAAATCAAGCCTTTGTGAGACTGTAATTTTGTTTTGTGCTTAATCTGAAATAAATCAATATGTAAAAAATTAAGATTTTGCCTCCATGCTAAAATCGGGAAATGTGCTTACGGGATAATATTCATGCTATTATGTGTAGAAATCTATGCCTATAATTTGTTATATTTTTAGCATGCTCTACTAATCTTTTAGTAGTTTTATGTATGTCCGTTAGTTTTAAATAATTAGATTATAATAACTTTTGTATGTTAAATTCAGATTCTAATAATCTTGGTGTTAATAAATTAGTCAGACATTAATAGTTCTTTATATGGTAATAACTTCTTAGCATGTCCTATCACTTAGAAAGTACCCCTAAGAATTACTTTCAGCATATTAAATAATTGAAATAAATCTGTTTTGAATATGTTTTGCTCACTAATAAATGACATTCGTTCTCTTATATATGTAAAGTATAAGCATAGTAAAATAAAGGTAGAAAGCATGCCTATAGGATTTAAGTAATTTTCAATATGTTTTTTTTTATATATATATTTATTTATTTTTAGATTAGAAAGCATGCATATAAGTTTAAATTTTATTACATATTAGATAAACATTATGCCTATAGGGTTAACAAATTTGTTTAAATGAAATAGATACCATGCCTATAGGTCTGATAATATTTTCAGCATATTCACTTAGAAATCATGTCTATGGGACGTAATTAATAAGTTGAGATGTCACTCAGTATGTTGTTAAATAAAAAGAGTAAAATTATGTGTTAAAATTTAATCTGCTTCCTAGATTGAATCTAGCTCAAATCAATGAGATTATGCTCTGTCTTGCTACTGAAGATACAAAATTAACTTTCTGCTACTTTTAATTAAGTAATCCTAATTAACCCGGCCAATAAATAGTTAAAATATGCGTTAAGTAATAACTTTCTGCTACTTTTAATTAAGTAATCATGACGTTGTATTGCCTGTTATAACGCTTGTTTGTATGCACACACTCAGCATGAGACCTTTCACAATTACTTGTGTTTGCCAGCATGTATAAATAAAATCTAGAGGCCAACATGATACTTTACATGATAAATGCTCGTCCAAATTGTTTGACTTGGTGTCTAGGTAGTCCTATTAGAAGTTTCTTTCAGTCTAAATCCGTCCTAATAATAATCCAATGCCTCTTGCACCTTAAGTGGGGACGATAGGCACCTTTTAGGATGAAAAGCATGCGGTGGTAAGGTAGGGGTAGTTTAGGCCCTACAGAGATGATGACATCGACTCAGGCTCAAAAAGACTAACCTTGGTTTTGTCTGTCCCTACACGGAAGCCTATAAAAAAAACTAAAGAATAGTCGAGTGCTGATCCATAAAGTCCTTCAGAGTGTCCCTTTCCTTTTTTCCCTTTACTTGTTTTACAATTATAATTATTTGGGGTAGTTTAGTAAAAATAAAAAAGTGTTTATTCTATCTAATTGTACAAATTTCTATCCTCTCGCTCATCTCTTTATTAATTGTGTAGTATTTATTTGTTATTATATTATCACTTAGTGTCGCATGCCTATCTAATTAATTAAAATAACTAAAGTATCCTTAATTGTTTAGTATTATGTTATCACCTATTTTTGCATGCTCAATTAAATAATAAGTAAATTAATTAATCTTAGTTGTTTAATCATAGTTATCACCTAGCCATCATGTTTAATAAATAACCAATAAATGAAGTGACCTTAAATGCTACTAGTAATCCCCACATAAATTGCATGAAACACGGCCGGGACCCACATTTGTGGACCTCGAGGGATGCCTAACACCTTCCCCTCGAGATAATTTGAACCCTTACCCTGATCTTTAGTTCGTTGACCTTAGTTAGATTTAGCTAGGTTAGATAGGTGCCCTAACGCGCCTTAATTCGTTAGGTGGTGACTCTTCACTTTTTCCAAAGCCCAAAAGAGTCGTTACGTCGTAAACCAAAACCCGTTTTGAGAAAAATGGTGCGCGACTGAATGATGACTCCGCTGGGGATATTAGGTTCTAACCATTACATGTTTCATTTGATTTATGTGGGGTTTGCTTTATCTGGCTATTTCATTATTTGTTAAGTTATCATTTGTTTCGTTATTTATTGCATATTTTCCATGTTCCACCCCTTTCCCTTATTCCTTATGTGTTTATTTCCATGTTTCACCCTTTCCCCTTTTCCCTTATTTGAGTATTTCCATGTTTAATTCCATGCCATTTTCCTTATTTGTGTGATTATTCACAATTTTTTATTTATTTATGCATGTATTTATTTACCGATTTTCATAAACTGTTTATGTGTTACTGTTTTCCATCTAAGTGCTAAATGTTACTACTTTGATAACTGGCATTTCGCTCATACTTCCCCCAATTGGGACCCTCTTCCTTTTTCTTTTTTTTTGTTACCGTGATGTTGTGCATTTGCACCTCTCACAATTACTCCAATTCTCTTCAAACACCCAATTATAGAGAGTCAGCATATGCGTGGACGAAACGGATAGTTTTACTACCAGGAAACCACGAGCCTTCTCGCATAGAATCCCTTTTAAGTCCGTGTCAAGCCAACTCTTATAATATTTGCTTAAGTCATACATGCTGCATAAGCCCTAGGTTGTTTGATCCTTGGTGTCAATCTGTATGATCAGTAAACACATTATCGTCTAAAGGGCCCCAACACCCTCTAGCCAAATTTACCAAAATGGAGTTTAGAAATCGTTTGTTGTTTTGTTTGTAGAGTAATGGACACTTTCAACTCTCCAAACCCGCAAATGGTCGTAGAGGTAAACTACAAGCTAAGGAACTGGTGGATTGATATTAAGAGAGACTGTGAAAAAGAGATCCGTCAGCTGTTGGGCGGTCTTACCTACCTCATGTTTGTCATACCAAACCCTCACCTGATTAGGGCCTTGCTGGAATTCTGGGACCCTGTGAGGATGGTCTTCAAATTTGTGGATTTTGACTTGGCACCAACGATTGAGGAGATAAGTTGTTTCATTGACCTGCCATACCACGAGTGTGAAATGATGGTACCCTATAAGCCATCATCGAGGGAGTTTCTAAAAAGTCTGCGAATGAAGTCAAATCCAACCTTGCCTTCTCTAGACCTTGGGTGGATTCATTTCGACTTTCTGTATTCACACTTTGGCCGAGATGATAATTATTACTCTTTTATTGATGAGTTTGAATGCTCCGTCGAGGAATGGGAAACATATCACCTAAATGCCTTTGTCATTGCCCTATTAGGATCCCTGGTTCTTCCTAAGATAAGGGGAATGATTGACACACGCTTGGATTATGTGGTTCGAGATTTAGCCCAAAGAGAGGGCGAACCTAGGAAAACCCTAGTATCCATGATCTTGGCGGAAATAATGAGGATTCTGTCAGCATGCGTCGATGGTCGAATATTTTTCGAGGGATGCAACATTTTGTTGCAATTATGGGCTATTGAACACTTCTACCTACGGTTTGACGCGGTAGACATCTTTCCGGGTTATGGCAACAAGATTGATAATCATCTAAGAAGAATGGTAGCTTTCACCGCCCCTGTAGGATTCGTAGACTGACAGATATTCTTGACAGAGCTCGAGAGCTACCACATCTAATGGAAGCTCTATTGGTTGTCCACCCCTCATGCAATAGTAAGAGACGATGACCGATACTTCATTGAGCTCATTGTCTTAAAAGGCATTCAACCATACATTCCTCTTCGAGTACTCCGCCAATTTGGGCGAACTCAGGTAATACCACTCTGGTCTGACATGGAGCAGTTTAAGTATGAATTTAGATTAGATAAACCACAAGTCCACATCATACTTCGAAGATGGGAGCGAGTGTTAACCATTCCTATGGGTGCACGACAGGCCTTATGCACACGTGAGTATTACATATGGATCCTAAAGGAGGTCAAAGATAGAGAAGTGAGTGGGGAAGGATACTATGGGCTCACTGATGAAAGGGAAAACATATGGGCACGCAACGTGTTGAAGATCAAGAATGAAGTCACTCCCTATACAAGAAGTCAATTGGCGCCAAGCTCTTGGAACCGATATCTTCAAGATTTTCAGAATTTAGGATGACTTTCCCATTTGTTACCTCATTTCCCTTAGTTTATTTCAGTTTTTTGTTTTTTAATTGTGATGTATTGTTCGAATTTTATAATAAATAAATATCATTTTTATTTCTCTAACTCTAAACTCCAATTGGCAAATAAGGTTTGAATTAATTATTGTGCATTACTTATATGTCGTCTTAGGCCTACCTCTCGCTCAACGAGGCTCCTTGCATTTAGGGCGTTTTATCTTAAAACAATGTGCTTGTTATCTTAATTTGTGCAACGCTTTAACTTTGGTTTTCTTTTGCTTTTACTTTTTTTTTTACCCTTCCCCAATGGTTGATCTGTAGACCATGATTTACCACACGCGATCAAAGGACGCTCTTCCTTCTCTTCCAAATGAGAACCGCAAAGGGAAGAGGAAAGCAGCTAATGAGAAGGTTTCAAGTAAAACCATTGAAAATGAGTATCCTCCAAGCAAGATGATCTCCCGTTTGGAAAAGAAAATAAAGGAATTAGAATAAAAAGTGTCTGATATGCGCGGGTGGGCCAAGATGTTACTCTTTGGAGACAAACATAGATAAGTCGCCTGTCACAAGTCAAGCCACTCTCCAAGATAATCCTCCACTCACTCACCCTATTTCTCATCCTCCACCAACTTACACCACTTCTCAAAATCAACCAAGCTCCATTCAAATGTCTCTAAAGAACACTCACATTTCAAATTACCCATATCCTCCTCAACATAATGCTTATGCATCCAGACCTCCATATCTCACTTCGCGTCTGCCGAGTCCTACCTTACAAGCTCCTCAATATCAAACACCTCTACACCGAGTCCCTTGGTATTGTGCGCTGCTCATACCATATCAATTTCCTTCATATCAAATGCCTCCATATGAAAAGCCTACTTATCCTGTTCACAATGTCAAAACCCTCACTCAAAATCATATTCGCAAAAATCTATTCAATGTTGAGAAAAAGCCCATCAAAATTTACACTTCTTTGACTGAGCCTATAGATCAATTCTATGAAAAGTTGAGGCTTGCTGGTCACATCGCTCCTATCAGTGAAATAAGGATGAATATATGTGCAAGGTGGATTGAACCCTCTAAGGTTTGCGCTTATCACTCAGGGATGAAAGGACATACCATAGAAGAATGTCGTGATCTGAAAGACAAGATTCAGCAATTGATTGATACCAAGATCATATGCTTGGAGGACTTTGCACCAAATAAATCCCAACAGAAAACATGTTGAAGGTCATTTGAAGCACTTTCCAATAAAGGCTTATGCCATTTAAACTTAAAGTTCTCTACATTCATGTTCCGTCAAGTTCTGACAAGGAAGGTACCCATGTTAGCATATGGGCAATAAAGTTTGGTCAAAATCTATCTTTTGGTTGTGGCTATATGCTCTGTTTAATGTCTTGAATTAAGCTCTTTGTATTTGGAACTACGTCAGACCTGATTCCCATTTAAGAGGGGATACGTAGGCGCTCCTATGGAGTTCGGTCATATCATAATAAAAATCTTCATTTTCCCTTTTGACTGTTAACTGGGGCAGAATTTTTGAGAGCGTCTCAAAAATTCCATCAGAAGGATATTTTCTTGCAAGTGATGATACTGAAGCAGAATTTTCTGCAGGGAACTCAAAATTCCTGCAAAAGCATTTCTTCGCGCAAATTAGTAACGGGGGGAAAATTTTTGAGAGGGTCTCAAAAATTTCATAAAAGAACATTCTTCTTGCAAAATCTCGATACTGGGGCAGAATTTTTGAGAGGAACTCAAAAACTCCTTCAAAAGCATTTCTTCCCACAATCAATAACTGGGGTAGAATTTTTGAAAGGGTTTCAAAAATTCCTTCAAAAACATATTTTCTTGCATATCAAGACTGGGACAGAATTTTGAGAGGATATCAAAAGTTCACAAGAATCAAGCTACAATTTGCAACGAAGATCAGAATAGCAGAAGTTCTATACTGGGGCAGAAAATTTTGAGGGGACCTCAAAATTTTTGACAAAACTTCAAAGGACATTCTAGCAGACGTCAAATGAGCACTGTGCCAAATCAGGGATACAGATCAACCTCCCCCTTAAACTAACTCTTTTTCTTTGAATGCAGAAAAGATAGGTACATATACAAGAAGCAACTTCAACACCACTTGAAGGATCAATGTGCCGCTATATCCGAAAAATCGATAATCAATGGCATTCCGGCCTTCCAATAGGAAGAATGATCAGACTATATTATTCAAAGCTCAAAAATCGCCAACAAATGGCACACTGCCCTTCCAACAAGGCGACAGACCAAACTACTCTATACTGAGCCCAAATCGCCAATAAATGGCGCCCTATCCTTCTGACAGGATAAAAGGATCAAACTACTCCATATCAAGCCCGACAAATCAACTTTTCAACTGCATTTACTCCTTACAATAGGACGAAGGATCAAAGCTACAATATTCTGAATTCGTCAACAAATGACACTCAATCCATCTAAAAGGCGAAGGTTTATGCCCTCAAACAAATTATCGCATGAGCCCGAAAACTATATTATGTTTGGGGATTACATTGTGCTCGAGATTACATTTGTGCCTGATATTGCATTGTGCCCGAGATCGCATTTGAGCCCGAGATTGCATTTGTGCCCGAGGATTACATTATTGCACGTGCCCGAGATTGCATTATGCCGAAGATTGCATGAGCCCGAGACTGCATTATGCCCGAGACTGCATTATGCCCGAGAATGCATTATGCCCGAGACTGCATTGTTCCCGAGAATTAAATGTGCCCGATATTACATGATCCAGAAGATTGCATTGTGCCCGATGACTCCATGTGCTCGAAGACGGCATTGAGCCCAAGATTGCATTATGCCCGATATTGGATTTGCTCGAGAATTACATCATTGCATGTGCCCGAGAATTGCATTGTGCCCGATATTGCATAAGCCCGAGAATTACATTGTGCTTGATATTGCATGTGCCCAAAAATTGCATTGTGTCCAATGTTGCATGTGCTCGAGAATTGCATTGTGCCTGATATTACATGAGCCCAAAAATTGCATTGTGCCCTATATTGTATGTGCCCGAAGATTGCATTGTGCTCGATTTTCATTGTGCCCGAAGATTGCATTGAGCCCGAATTGCATATGCCCAAGATTGCATTGTGCTCGAGAATTGCATATGCCCGAATAAAACTCCAATCAAGCTACAAGTATCAACATATACCCGAATTACAGATACGCTTTCTTTACTCATTACTTATGTTCCGAAGGCGTCATGGTCTAAAGGTATCTTTCATGGCCTGCGGACATCATATCATGGCGTAAGGATTTACTTTCTGCTTATCATAATCCAAAGGTGTCATAGTCTAAAGGCATCATTTTTCATGGCCCGCAGACAACATTTTCATGACCTGAGGATATAATTTTTACATATCATGGCCCTAGACATCATAGCTTAAGACATCATTTTCATAGTCTTATGGCAAACATCATGGTCGATATGGGAAATTGCATCATGTTTACCTTTATCGTTAGTTTGATATACTTGCTTTAATCATATTACAAGCTACAGACTTGCAGAGACTAACATTTTGCAAGCGAGATTAATCTCCCTCTTGGCTACGATTATCGTGCTTACATCTATTGCAACAGAGGCTCGATCAAAATTCTTTGCTACTTATATTACCATTTTTTCATTTAATCCTTGGCTACTCATATTACCGCTTCTCATCGGATTCTGCACTCTTAAACCGGAAATCTCTCTGTCATGCTTTTCTCGCTACTCTAATCATATCCCTTCAAGTCAATATCATTCTCGTTCGAATACCGTACCGCTCTTTCAATCCTTAGGAGTTTCGTCTGCTCTTGAGTCTAGAACTACACACGACCTGATTCTCATATAACCAGAGATATGTGGGTAGCTTAATACCAAAGTCTCGGTCGTGCCCCTTTTTAAGTTTTTATTATTTCAATTGATCCCACTGACATCTCTCGTCGGTCGGACAAAATCGGCTACTAAGTCAACGTTGGTTGCCCGACAATTCATCCTTCATTCCCAAGCAACCAAGGGGCAGCTGTTGACACCCAATTTTAACGGACCTATAACCCTTTTTTGAAATGCTATTCGATTAAATACGTATTTTTAAAGCATATTTCAAGTTTAAAATTTTAATCAATTTTGTCTAAAAATTATATATTTTAGTAGGCTTGATTTATAAAAAGTTATCGTAATTAATATTAAATTATTATATTTATCGATGGTTAAACTCGAAATAATTATTTTTTACTCAAATGTTTTTAAATTTAGATGCATATAATTTGTATAAAATATTTTAATATATGTAGTACTTTAATTGCATAGCATTCCTTTAAATTTCCTCAAAATCATTTAAATTTTAGTCGATTTTATTCTAATTCATTTTCAATTTTAGCCATTTCAATTCAAATTCTCATTTCAATTTTAGCCTTTATTCATTCAAATTTCAGCCTATTCAATTCCAATCAATTCTAGCCCATTATTTCAACTCTAGCCATTTTGATTACAAAATTCAGATTTCAAATGATTCAATCTCATCCATCCATTCTAATCATCCATCAGAGTTAATCTTGATCGTTGGTTTCAATTAAATCAAGGTTCCAAATTCATCCCTCCTATTTTATCCACTAAGACTCCAAACCCTAAAACATTATTGATTCTTCCTCTTCCTCTTGGAAGCAGCCGCAACCCCTCCTCTCTATGCTCTCCGACGAAATCGCCACCACTCGTTGGTGGCAACCGCCCATCTCGCCCCCTCTTCGTTGCTCCCCTCTCTCTCCCTTCTCCCCCACCTCTTTTCGTCCACCTCTTCACTCTCCTTTGGTGGACGAAGTAAGCAGCAAAAGTTGTTGTCCGACCAGCAGCTCCAAGAGGTGAGCACCACTGGCGAGGACCGTCGCCTGAAGCAACAACTGCTCCTGCCTGTGAGCAGCAGCAACTAGCGGCGCAGGCGGAAAACAGACAGCAGCAGCCAGCGAAAGCCAGCTCCGACTCCAGCAAATGCTGCTTCAGCCAACGAACTAGCGAGCTCTGGCAAAGTTTTGAAAGTTTCAAGCGAGTCAAAAGACGGATCTTTAACAGATCCGTCCGGGTACATTTCTATTTAAAATTATTACCTCATCTTTTGACAACTTTGTTCTTCTTTTCAGTTACAAGTTGGCTATGCATGCTTTGTATATGTGAAAATCATTTCGGTCTCCAATTTAATCACTATTTGCTATTTTCTGATCTTATTCATGTTCTGCAAATTTTTTAATTTGGTGTGTTGCTAAAATATTATTCATGTGACTTAGAATGTCAATATATCTCTATGTACCTGCTTCTCTATAGTTAAGAGTATATTATGGATTTTAAAACTGTTGGCCCTTGATTTTTAGTTGATAAGTTGATAAATGGAATGATAATTGATGCCCTTAATTAATTTTGTTTTTCTTAACTGAATAGAGTTGTTTTGTTCAGCTTTAACTTTAAACAAGAAAATGGAATTCCGTGATTTGTGGTTCGCCCTTAATTTATTTTATGCTGTATTTGAATTGTTATTTGGTAAAAATATGAGAAGTTGTATATTCGGAACTTGATTTGAATTGTATTTGTTCTTCCTAAAATAATTATTTGACTCTCCTTTGATAATTTACATTGCCGATTTGTCCCCTTTAATATATGTGTAATTTTGACTCGTTAATTATTTCCTCATATCTGTTAGGATTTCTTAAATCTGGTAGTTTAGCTAATTGCTTGGTCAAATTGCTCCTTTGCTTTATTTATGTTTCTGTAATTTGGCGTAGTTTGCTGGATTTTTCTTTCTGTGGTAATTTTGATAATAGAGTAAAAGCGTATTACTTCTTTCCTTATAAATTTTAATGCTGATTTGATTTAATATTAATTAATAGTTGCTGTAAATTGATCCCTCTTCCCTTAATTACATATTAGACTGATTTCCTACTTGCTTATTTTAGGAAAAATAATTTTACAGATTTAGCTCTCTTTGTTAAGGAAATCTTTTAATCTGTAATTGCTCCTCATTAATTATTTTTTCCTTTAGCATGATCCCTCCCTAGCACTATAAAAAAGGACTCTCCTCATTCTTTCTAGGCACACCCTAACTTGCTGACATACTCTAATTCTAAGAAAAGAAAAACATATTACTCTCTACTTAAAAGAAAGGTTTTCTGGTGAACATTCAAAGTGCTATCTTTACTCGGTATTGCTGTGTTCGGGTCTAGTAGTGGATCAAGTTTGTCTTCATTGCTGTTAAACATGTATTCTGCTTAACTGGTTAGTTATTTCTCTATTAGTTTAACTTATGTATTGCATTGTTTCAATGGATATTGTATGTTTGAAATAAATAAAGGAAGCGTTCGAGTCAGTTCTCTTCTCCCCTTTATATGTGTATGATTGTATATGTTCAATATATGGCTTGAAGTAATACGTACGTCCTATTCTGCTTGAGTTCATAAAAATAATTGTTATTACGTCTGTTGTATATTACTTTGGTTGTATTGTTGGTTTCTTTAACTGGGTTTGAACTTAAAGGTTCAAGATATGGAGAGTCGTCATAATAGGGAAACACTTGACAAGCTATTTATTTAATTTATGTTTTGTATATTATTTAATCTCTATTACTGTTTTGTAATAATTTGTAAACTCTGGCTCTATATATATGATATCTTGGAGGGATCATCTAAAAGGGGAGAGGGATATATGTGCTAGCTGTTTTCTTTATTTTTATTTTTATTTTTACGTTTGATTGCTATAAAAATCTGTCTATATTCTCTTAGCCATAAAAATGGGGTAAATGTGTTATAACAACCGACCTAAAATCAAGCCTTTGTGAGGCTGTAATTTTGTTTTGTGGTTAATCTGAAATAAATCAATATGTAAAAAATTAAGATTTTGCCTCCATGCTAAAATCGGGAAATGTGCTTATGGGATAATATTCATGCTATTATGTGTAGAAATCTATGCCTATAATTTTTTATATTTTTAGCATGCTCTACTAATCTTTTAGTAGTTTTATGTATGTCCATTAGTTTTAAATAATTAGATTATAATAACTTTTGTATGTTATATTCAGATTCTAATAATCTTGGTGTTAATAAATTAGTCAGACGTTAATAATTCTTTATATGGTAATAACTTCTTAGCATGTCCTATCACTTAGAAAGTACCCATAAGAATTACTTTCAGCATATTAAATAATTGAAATAAATTTGTTTTGAATATGTTTTGCTCACTAATAAATGTCATTCGTTTTCTTATATATATAAAGTATAAGCATAGTAAATTAAAGGTGGAAAACATGCCTATAGGATCTAAGTAATTTTCAATATGTTTATATATATATATATATATATATATTATTTTTTTTTGAGATTAGAAAGCATGCATATAGGTTTACATTTTATTACATATTAGATAAACATCTTGCCTATAGGGTTAACAAATTTGTTTAAATGAAATAGATACCATGCCTATAGGTCTGATGATATTTTCAGCATATTCACTTAGAAATCATGCCTATGGGACGTAATTAATAAGTTGAGATGTCACTCAGTATGTTGTAAAATAAAAAGAGTAAAATTATGTGTTAAAATTTAATCTGCTTCCTAGATTGAACCTAGCTCAAATCAATGAGATTATGCTCTGTCTTGCTACTGAAGATCTAAATTAACTTTCTGCTACTTTTAATTAAGTAATCCTAATTAACCCGGCCAATAAATAGTTAAAATATGCGTTAAGTAATAACTTTTTGCTACTTTTAATTAAGTAATCATGACGTTGTATTGCCTGTTATAACGCTTGTTTGTATGCACACACACAGCATGAGACCTTTCACAATTACTTGTGTTTGCCAGCATGTATAAATAAAATCTAGAGGCCAACATGATACTTTACATGCTAAATGCTCGTCCAAATTGTTTGACTTGGTGTCTAGGTGGGCCTATTAGGAGTTTATTTCAGTCTAAATCCGTCCTAATAGTAAACCAATGCCTCTTGGACCTTAAGTGGGGACGATAGGCACCTTTTAGGACGAAAAGCATGCGGTGGTAAGGTAGGGGTAGTTTAGGCCCTACGTAGATGATGACATCGACGCAGGCTCAAAAAGACTAACCTTGGTTTTGTCTGTCCCTACACGGAAGCCTATAAAAATAAAAATAAAGAATAGTCGAGCGCTGATCCATAAAGTCCTTCAGAGTCTCCCTTTCCTTTTTTCCCTTTACTTGTTTTACAATTATAATTATTTGGGGTAGTTTAATAAAAATAAAAAAGTGTTTATTCTATCTAATTGTACAAATTTCTATCCTCTCGCTCATCTCTTTATTAATTGTGTAGTATTTATTTGTTATTATATTATCACTTAGTGTCGCATGCCTATCTAATTAATTAAAATAACTAAAGTGTCCTTAATTTTTTAGTATTCTGTTATCACCTATTTTTGCATGCTCAATTAAATAATAAGTAAATTAATTAATCTTAGTTGTTTAATCATAGTTATCACCTAGCCGTCATGTTTAATAAATAACCAATAAATGAAGTGACCTTAAATGCTACTAGTAATCCCCACATAAATTGCATGAGACATGGCCGAGACCCACATTTGTGGACCTCGAGGGATGCCTAACACCTTCCCCTCGAGGTAATTTGAACTCTTACCCTGATCTCTAGTTCGTTGACCTTAGTTAGATTTAGCTAGGTTAGATAGGTGCCCTAACGCGTCTTAATTCGTTAGGTGGCAACTCTTCACTTTACCCAAAGCCCAAAAGAGTTGTTAGGTCGTGTACCAAAACCTATTTTGAGAAAAACGGGGCTCGACAGTAATTTTTGTATACCTTTCTAGCTATAACTTGGTCACCGACTGGAGTAGAGACTGAGAAAGGTTCTGAGAAAGTTTCTGGACTAACATAAAAGTTGACTTCTATATAAGAAGTTACAAAGGAAAGAGTTGCCCCTGGATTTAAAAAGCATATACATCTAAGTTAAAGACTCGTAATGTACTAGTGACTACATCAGGACAATCTTCCTGATCTTGGCTGGCCTGAAGAGCAAACAACATGTTATGGCGCGGACCGCCACCTATACCAGATGAGTTACCTTGCTGAGTTGGGCGACCTGCTGGCGCTATTGATGTTTTAGACTGAGCTCTACCATTATTACCTCCCTGACCCTATTTGGTAGAAGGACAATCTCTCAACCTGTGACCAGTCTGACCACACCCAAAACATCTTTCCTTTCCTACAAGACACTCGACCGGATGGATCTTACCACAGTTGGGACAAATTAGGTAGGTTATGGTTCCTGAAACACTCCATTGAGACTTAGAGCTTGATGCCCTACATTTCTGATCCTGTCGAAACCTGGAATATGGAGCACTAGCTGATGAAGGTGCTGGAGCTGAAGAATTTTTTTGAAACTGCAAGTGATATCCACCATCCAATTTTTGTTGAGAATACTCATAGTTTCCTCTTCTAGCCTTTTAGTTCTCTTTAGCCTGCTCCCTAAGCTTATCTCCCTCAACCTGCTTAGCATGAGTCATGAGCCTAGAGATGTTCATATTCTCTAGCAACATAGCGTTTCTACACTTTGTTTTCACTAAGTCGAATACCCCATATAGAAACTTGCTCATTTGAGCCCTGGAAACAGAAACCATGTGAGGAGCATACCTGTAGAGTTGGGTGAAGTTGAGTCCATACTCTTGGACCGTCATGCTACCCTGCCTCAAATTCATGAACTCCTGATTTTGTCTCCCTCAACTCTATTGGGAAGAACCTTTCCACAAAAGTCTCACTAAAGCACTCCTAAGTGATAGGAACTGCATTTGTACCAATGTTTTCCTTCCATTGAGTAAACCAGATGTGAGCTACATTATTCATTTGGTAGGATGCTAACTCAACCCTTTCATTACCAGTCACTTGCATCACTCCAAAGATCTTTTTAACCTCATCAATGAAGTTCTGGGGATCTTCACCAACTTGCGACCCTAGAAACTCTGGAGGATTAATTCTAACAAAATCACGGACCCTGACTGCAGTTGACCCCTGATTAGAATTGGTAGGAACTGGGGCTTTGCTGATTGTTCTTGTTGGTCACACTCTGAGCCTAGAATTGAATGGCATTTCGAAACTCAGCATTCGAATCTTCCTAATCTGGGATCGGAGGAGTTGCTCTAGCGTTGTGGGCATTCCTTTCATAAGCTCTACAAAGACGCATGATTTGAAAGCACATAATGATGGATTAGAAATAAGAAGTTGGATCATATATACCTTACACACAATAAGAGTAGCAAAGAAAGTGAAGTTTTCCTAAAACACTTCGTAGCCTCCGTCTCATTAGTTGTGGTACACTTCACACCCATGAAAAGGACTCTACTTAGTGCAGCTTTCAAACATCCTAGGATTCTTAAACCTAATGCTCTAATACCAAGTTTTTCACACCCGAAGCTACCTCAGGATGTAGACACGAGACCTAGGATCATGAGTGACCCCAAGCTAACCATGCTAGCATATCATAAGAAGACTAAAAGATTTTCAACAAAATAGACATACTGTGCGGAAAGTAGAAACATATCATAAACTAAAAGATAATACCCAATACTAATCTGAATTAATAATCTATGAGTTCAACGACAACTGAAATATCAAACTCCAAAGCTAAAAAAAAATCTAAACTATGTCTGAAATAAAGCCTCTAAATGACTAGAAATGTTGGGACATGCCCCAGCTAAGTCAAGCAAAAACTGAAACTAAAGACTAAAAATAGAAAGGTAACGTGTATATTGTCCTCGGAGAATGAGGACTCACCATTGATATTGTTGAGCTGAAGATCGAGAACCGATCTATGTGTGATCTGAAAGCTGAGGATATGAACCTACATCATGAGAAGATGTAGCGCAGAATATACGTTAGTACTTGAAAGGTACTGAGCATGAAGCGTAGAGTAATGTTGAACAATATAATAATTGAACAAAGCATATAACTGAGTAATCATATGAGATAAGCATGATACTATACTGAGAATACTGAACATGAACTAACTGAATGCAATAACAAAGTTTATAACATGCTGAAACTGAATACTGAACTGTAACTGATAACCTGGTCAATGCGCTAGAATCTGACTGTGGGAGCTACTAATAACCGACATAAAACCACATGGGCTAAATATGGAGTCCGATGTATAACCCCATCAAAAGGACCCAGCATACCCTGCCAGAGGTATGGAGGCATGAACGGCGTGATCACTAAAATGTAATGCCCAACAGAGGGGACTTGACCTACGGGGAACGTAGTTCTGGAACTTGAGGGTGACTGACCCTAGTCCACTCGGTATTAAGCTACTACCAATTGTTTATGTAATTAACAATTTATGACTAAATTTCTATAATACTGGATAGATTTAAATACTGACATGCAAATATGAGAATGCAACATTAATGTACTGATAATGAAACATTTGAGTTTGGGCATGTATATCTGAAATAACACACCTACCATGTGTAATTTGTGAACTAGAAAAACTACATAACTAGGGTTCTGAGTTTATGAAAGAATCTACACAAAATGGTACAAAATCATGATATTCTAATTAGGAACATTAAAGTAACTAATTCATAATTATATTTTGAAATTCTAGAAAACCAAGGTCTAGATAGTATGAAGGGAATCAAGAATCGGACTGAATTCTAGGGACCTAATGGGTGAAAGGAACCTACTAGTAAAATCCCACGTATCTGGTGACGAATTCCACGAAGAAATCATTTGATTTCAGGGCTGAAACTGAAAAAAACCTGCTACGTTCTTGGAGAGGGGTTGGTCGACTCTTTCTTCTCTTTGGGTTTTAAGTTTTCTAAATTTTCGGTGAATGAATCGCTTAGGGTAGATTCTAATTTAGTTTCTTGGCTAAAACTGAACAAAACAACGTAGTTTAGGGGTTAAACGACATAGTTTAAGGATCCAACACATAGGGAAAAGACCAAACGACCCCTGACGTAAAAGTTTTTGGGGGTCACC